>JAOPHQ010001166.1:0-112500 GCA_030340625.1 Merluccius polli
ACTCAATGTGGTCCTTGAGAAAGGAAAGAGAGATCCGGAGAAGGACGGGCGCACATTTGTGAAAGGATCGCTTGGAGATGGAAGCAAGAAGGGAGGGATTTAGCCTGTGGGGAGTGAGTTAGAAAATAACATTTTATTAAAGTGTTTGTATGTACTGTGCTTTATACAACATTGTGTGTGTGTGTGTGTGTGTGTGTGTGTGTGTGCATGCCTGTCTTGAACCTTGCTATGTAGACTGGGGTGTGTTCCAGCTGTTTGTGATTGACTTTTACAAGGTTAGACTACACCCATCTGGGAATGGACTGAGAAGGCCCAGGGTTTGAGTGACACTTCTTTAAATGACCCACAAAGACCATGCAAAAAGATTAGTAAAATGTGTGTCTGGGCCTTTTTAAGTGTGTGTGTTTGTTTTTGTCTGTGTGCATGCAGGTAGTGTTTGTGCATACCCCACCTTCCTAAACCCCCTTACTCACACACACACACACACACACACACACATTTGATTGTTTACAGCCTTGCTATAGATCGTGCTATTCCTTCTCCCTGATGGCCGCCAGAACTGATTCTCTGACATTCGCACACATTTGTGTGTGTGTGTGCGTGTGTGTGCATGAGAGAGAGCATTGATTAAGTGGCACAGACAGGCCACTGCTTCTGCCACGAGCTGTGCCAGACTAGACCAGGCCAGTCCCTGGCTGGCCCCAGAGAGTGTCAGCAGCACGCAAGGTGACCAGCCAATAGGATTGCTGCCATCCTCGCCAATCAGCCAATGGCGTGGCAGGGGAGAAGTGCAGAGAGGCTAGAGACAGATTGGCAGCCAACCACCACTTTTATTTTATTTTCCTATGGGTGGTAATGGAGGATGGAAGAAGAGCTATCAGGAGGAGGGTGGGAGAGAGGGGTGAGGCACGCCGGGAACAGAGAGAAAATGACAAAAGGAAGGAAGGGTAATGAAGCAGTGAGATGGATGATGGCAGCCAGAGGTACAATGGCTGCGGAGAGGGGAGGTATTTGAGGAGAGCGAGGGAAGAGGTAGAACGATGTAGATTGTTGTGGGGTGACTAGTGAATTTCTGATTAGCGAATCATTATCAAGATGGCATATGATATATCAATTACAATAAATTATGTACTACAAGTTGTGTTTACGTGTGTTGTTGACAACGGCAAATTAATAATTCTTATAGAATAATTATTAATAATTTTGTTTAAAAAAAGGCTAAGCTATAGGCTACAATAGGTCAAATATCAAATTAACCAGTTTTATTATATTTCTATACGACACCTTTTAAACTGATCAACAGGTCGAAGCAACAGTCTTTGTGGTAATTACTATGGACCAATCGAGATGTTAGACTGCAGCAACTGCAGGTGTCACTATAACAATTTAAAATAATAACATAACCAACTTCCTATATGTTACAAACTAAAAACAACAGGGATAGTGATCCAGATGGACTACATACATCCATTTCCAATTGTGGGTTCAAACAAGCCCCATTTGTGAAGCTGATATATATTTCCTGCTCAGTTATATGCATATGTTTTTTCTATATATTTGCCTGATTATGTTCAATCTGTTTTATTTCCAACCATGAGAAATCTGCCCCTAACCACAGCCTAAGAACGATGGCACGGGGCATGCAAACCGCTTGGCAACAAAGCACTTGGCAACATTGGTTTCTCCAACAGGGTCTCACTTTACTCACTTTACATTAAAAAGAAACAGGAGATACACATCATCACACCTCCTCAAGAAGGCCTGCCTCTTGATACTGTCACGTTTGTGAAAGCTGGCGTCCACCAAGCCAACATAACACATACATTGCCTGGCAGATTGCAATCATCAACGCAGTCCACGTGGGCGTCACGTTCCTCTAATCTGACATTGATGATTTGCAAGAAACATCATGATGACATCACATTTGGCTGAGGCCTGGTAGGCGTCATGGCGTGCAGTGTGACATGCAGTAATAACTCACACAGTCTGTATGGTGCGACAGGCCTTCTGCTGAGTGGCCCTACAGTAAAAAACACTTTGACTTATCAAGATCAGGGAAAGCAGAGACACAATCTATACAAATAAATATAATCGAGTGTAATTTTTTAATAGGGATCTACATTTTATCCACTCAGTCCCTCGTTTACATTGTTTCAGTAGCATAAAGAATACAAAGCATTCAAATGTCACCCCTGGTCTTAATTGAATCTGATGGTGCTTGTTGCTCTTGACATGATTTGTATCAGTGGCTGTGTCGCAGCGTGTAGGAAATTTGGCCCCAGATGATCACAACTACTACCACATTTTTTTTGCAGCTGTATATTTTCCAAATCACAAATTTAATTTCAAGTATTCTGTGTGTGTATGTCACTACTGTCAGTGAGTGGGGTTTCATGCTTCTCAATGTGTTGTTACGATCCAAAAGTGCTTGTGTAAAATGCAGTATCATTGATTAAAGGCACTGTATGCAAGTTTTCAGAGTTTCTGTGTTTAGAAGCTCCACATTTTTCTAATTTGGAAAGGCCGTTCCATTTGGTTCTCATTACATCCATCGGCCCCGTCCACAAAGCCTCTCTCACCTTGCTCAACCAAAATGCACGCGCACCAAGAGTGATGAGTTCAAGGTGGCTGTCTATCAGCTACTGTTAAAAATAACCACACTTTTAATTGCCAATTGTAACCTGTCGTTCACTATTTCACTCTAAAAATAGTGGTTAGTGTAGTACAGCCAATATTCAGCTTTTCAAACTCATAACTTGTCTGAACAAGCAGCCCTCTCACAAACAGTCGACTCTACTCTGCAGTGCTATGGACTTCAGAAACATTGCTATGATGAACTTGCAGATGAAATGTGTCTACAAAATTGTATTTCAGAATTTTTTTTTCAAAATTACATTTGACTTTAATGAAAAAAGGAACAAACATGGCACATAATTGGAAGAAGCATATCCCAACCCTCCCATTTAACCTCATGAAAAAAGGAAGGAGGACTTCACTCTCTAGAGGTGGAGGTTGAAGGTGGAGAAGACTGGCATTGTTGCTTGCAAGAAGAGCAGGTACACCAACGTTATTGGTTTAGAGAATGCTTCCAACAGCCTCCTGAACCTCAGTTGTTTCTCATCTGTGAAATATGAGGCCTACTTGACGTGAAGTAGCTGGCCAGTGGCTCATACTGCCGCAGAATGCGAGTCAAACACATCTCCAGGCTCCACGCTAGATCTCAAGTATGGAACAGCTACAGGAATTGGGGACATTTTGAAAAAGGAAGGGGATAAAAAGAGGAGATTAATAGGAGCTACATATGACATTCTTATTAAAGCTGAGAGCAATGAAAAATTACTAGAAAATATATATAATAAATGGAATGTAGACTTAAATATAAAAGATGCGGGGAAAAGATGGAAGGAATGTTTGCGACTTACAAATAAGGTCACTACAAATGAAAACTTACGATTAATTCAATACAAAGTAATGACACGAATATATTATACCCGAAATAAAATAAATAAATTTGATAGTAACTCTTCAGATAAATGCTTAAAGTGTAGCACACATAGTGATTCCCTCACCCACGCCTTTTGGCATTGTAGGAAAATTCGAGAAATCTGGGAAAAAATTGGGAAGTGGATGTCAAAAATCTGCAATCGTGAATTTGTGCTCACACCAAAGATCTGCCTCTTTCAAGATATTGGAAATATGAAATACCCAATGGGGTGGCAAATTATTTTCTCCTCACTGGTTTATAAAAAAAATATTTTGCAAAATTGGAAAAATAAAGAAGCGCCATCCTTCGAAAACTGGAAGAGATTAATGAAATATTATTTAAATATCGAGAGAACAATGTCAGAAGACAGCAATAAAGAAAAACAATTTGATAATGTATGGACTATAATTTATGAAGCTTTATAAATAGTGGAGCCATGAGATCGACCAGCTATTAAGGAAAGGGATTAGTATGTGTGATGACCAAGGAGTGTGTGTGTAAGTGTATGTGTATGTGTGTGAGGGGAGGAGTGGATGGGTGGGTGGGTGGGTGGGTGTGGGAATAGTTTGGGTGAGTGAGGGGTGTGTTTGTGAAGGGTGTAGGTGTGAAGAGTGTGTGTGTGTGCGTGGGTGTGTGTGTGAGAGTATGTAAGAGCATGAATGAAGGGGAATAATATAAAATAAAATAAAAACACAACCAAAAAAAAAAAAAAAAAAACACATCTCCAGGCTCAACCACCAAATGGAAATGTGCTGGATTATTGCCATATACACAAAATTGACCTTAGTCCAGGAGCTGTTCTGCCATGTGACCCTCCTCTTCCTCTACACTGGCTCCCTGTAGTAGCTCGCATCAGATTCAAGACAACATTCTATGAGAAGAAAGTTGCATCTTAATTTCAATCCAATCAAAATCTTCTGCATTTAATTTGTACTACATTGGAACTGATTAAAGTGCATACCTGTCAGGTAACCTTTATGATTGGTGCTACCTCTAAACCACATCCACAGTGTGATGTCTGCACCCCAAACCAGCACGCAGAAACAGTGTTTAGGTGTAACACGCACTTAGTGTCATTTATTGGGGCCTTCAGAGCACACAAATAAAGTTCTTCCCAACCGGGGCTTTTAAATTCCAAAGCAAAAGGTAGCTGTACTTTAAACAGTGATGTCCATAATCACATGGCCAGGCTCTTCTTGACCTCATTCTACGGCTCTACATTGCCGCCCGATGCAGGAGTTCCTTCTCTGAGGAGAGGCAGCCACACAGTGAGAGAGAGCTCTGAGATTAAGAGCCCAAACATTTGGACTGCCTGACTCTGATCAGGTGTGCTCTGGCCAGGTGCTGCAATCAGGCTGGCTGAGAATGTAATTGGGGACGTACCTCCCATCAATGACTCTGCCAAGGCTCCGCCCCCTCCTGATATGTTGAGCTCTGCTCTCACTGTGGCTGCTGGCTCTGTTAGAAGTCTTACCTGATCGGGGGTTTCTAGCAGAGACAGGGTTCATACACATTTTGACCAAAAGATTTCCATGACTTTTCCAAGACTTTTCCATGACTTTAAACCAAATTTCCATGACCAAACATTTTGTGAAATCTCGGTGTATACATGAAAAAGTGATCAAATGTAGTATTAAAACTAACAATGAGAATTCCAAAGCATACAGTATACCTCAAATGACACAAATGAATGAGAGACAATAGTTTGATTAAAAGAATAAACATTTATAGATATACTCTGGTTGACCGGCATTCATTACACTGACACATCAATAAGAGCTTTAGTAGGCAGTATCATCCAGCAAGTGCAAACATTGCTTTCCCTTTTGTAGTGCAAATTTTAACAAAACGTTGACTTGGCAACTAACTATTTGACTATAATTCAACAAAAACTATTTCAAATTTAAACAGGTTTGTAAAGGGCTTTTTTTGAGAGAATAGCTGGTGGCAACCTGACCAAGTTGAAATGAGCGGGAAAAAAAACTGCTTTCTTGTGTCTTACTGTCCACGGGACTTTTACTGCAGTCACTTGCCAGCTTATTTTCTCATTTCTGTAAGCTTTGCATCAATCTGCTTTTCAATCTCCAGCAGAGATACCTTCTTCTCTTTTGCAGTTCGACGGAAGCTGTTGGATTCGGTGATGAAGGTCAGTTTGCCTGTAGCTTCTGCTTTCTCAGCATATTCATCTGCTGATTTCTGAAGAGCGCTTATGTCAGTCTCCATTCTTGCCCTCTTCTTTTTCAAGTCATCCAGCTCATCTGTGAGGGCCTTTCTCTTCATGTCAATGCCTTGCCTCTCCTTCTTTCTCTTCTCTTCATCCAGGTACCCATGGTATTTCTGCCTGGCACCTGCAGCTGAAAGCAACAGCTCTTTGGTGATCTCTACCTTGTTTATGCCCCCAACAGATCTGACATGGTCGACGATGAGCCTCTGAGCCACCAGGGACTTCTCCTTCTGATTCTCTACAATCATTTCCTTGTTGATTGAGAATCCACGCTCAACACTGGCCTGTCCATGAGACAGGACAAGCAGTACCTTCACCACATCCCACACACTGGAAAATGATGGTTTCGACCCCATTGTCTCGTACAGGAGGTTGTCCACCCGGTCTGTCTTGGGGTCAAACTCCCTGAAGTTGGCCTGAAGAGCAGCTGAGTCACAAAACTCACTGAACTCTCGGAGGATGTTATCGCACACTGACTCCTCTACATGTTTGGCCCCAACAAGTGTGTGCAACATTTTTCTCATTTGAGGCACGCACAGCTCCTTGGACACGGCCATGCGTCTTGGGTCAAGGCACTGCATGCTTCTCACCAGTTGGTGATGCACTGGACCCGTTTTCAGCAGCTTATCAGTCATGGTGATCAAGAATTTCTTACAGTCCATCTTGATCTCCAGCACCTGCCTCTCTGAAATCTTCTTTGAAGACTTGAGCTTGTTTAGGGTGGTTTCTGCTGCAAATCCAATGTCAATCTTGGAAGCATCTTTGTGTAGACTGCTGTCCTGAAAAGCAACATGGAGGAGCTTCAGTGTGGATGTGGCCTCCTTCAGGGGCTTTTCCTTCAGAAATCGTCCCATGAGCCCTACAAATATTGACATGAAAATAATAATTAATTTCAAATATTTCACATTTTCATTTTGATCACTCTTAATTACCAAATTCACAAACTAATAGGTCATGTGTGAATATGATACACTGTCTGATCAGACATGCAAGACACACAAAAGACATAACACAACATAATTAACATTTTCTAGATGCAGATTAACTATAATTAACCCTCATAACACTAGAAAAGGGAGGGTCCTTCCCAACCCATATTCTACATTGTAATAGGTTCAGTACAGAGAAAGTTTAAAAGTTGCTCAAATACTCTACGAAGATATATATTTTGAATCAATTAAACATCAAGTTATGTGGCAATGTTGTATCCAAGATATTACTCCAAGACTGATGACAGGATTGTCAAAATGTTACAGGAGATATTTAAAAGCCAATATAGAATGCTGTTTTATTGTAATGCTTAAAACAAATATAAACATGCATGCCTTAAAAATATGCTTATGCTTACCTTTCATCAGTTTGAACATGTCCTCACTGAGGAAGGGAAGCATGGGTTTGTCGGTTTGGAATGGAGTGACTTCTCTTGCAACGCTATTGAAGATCTCCACTTTCACGATCAAGAGAGGATCTGCACAGCGGTCCTTAAGAGCCTCGAACGACTTCACCCTCGGATTAGGTAGTTCACCTTTTCCTACCATCTCCACGTAGGCTTTTACGTGCGGCCAGAGCAGCATTCCTCGTTCCGAAACGTTCACATTTTCGATCCATCTATGTTTGCAAAAACGAAGCATGTTGGTGCTGTAACCAGTTGCCGTCACGAAATCTTCGTGACGAGCGGGGCAGTCGTGGAACAGCCAGTAAATGCTGGAGAGTGCGTGCTCTACTTCCCAACCTGTAGATTTGCATCCATCTCTGAAAGCGTTGTGCAGCGTATGCAACCCACAGGAACCAATGTTCACAAGCAACTTCCCCACATCCTTTTGTACACTCTTCTGAAGTATGTCGAACACCTTCCAGTTTACGTTCGGGCCGTCCATAGATATTTGGATGAGGTTGGTGACTCCTATCTCTGACAGCAGGTTGCTCATTTTCCCAACGATATCTAGGGCAGTTGAATGGCCCATAAACTCAGAGCCGATGTATTTAGTCTTGACATCGGCGCCTTCCCATAGCCTCACGTGCATATCCATTTGTTTGGACTGTATATAGTGATTAAGGCTCTCATCGAATAACATTACATAGGCCTTTTGCTTAAATACGCTGGACAACGTGAGCATTTTGAAGTGGGGAGCCAGCCCGAACTAGCAGAGATATGAGCATTTTCTTTCGCCACAAGCAAATTGTGTTGCAATCTGGCTATCGGGGAACATTCGTCGGAAGAGCAGGCTGGCATCTTCAGATGATTTAAAAGAATAATGTGAATTGACCATCTTCAGTGCCCACATTATCTCCGCAGTTAGGACGTCATTCTTCATTACCGCATCGGTTATAGATGCCTGCTTGGTAGCAGAAGAGAGAGACGTGCTGCTCGACGTAGTAGTAGTCCTCGGTGTAGTGAAAAAGCCAGTGATGGGGGTTGCTGTAGCTTCACTAGCAGCAGCGCTCTGGTGCTTGCTTCCCTTGGCATGACTCGATAATGCCGCCTCTCCCATATTTGAAATATCAATTGATTTCCCACCACACAATCTACATTGGGCCCGTCCAGGGTCTTTATCTGCTGTAACCCAGGAGTATTTATTCATTTGTAACCAAGCATTATTAAACCTACAGTGCCCTGGCATGTTGAATTTTTTTCCCGCCTGCTTCTTACTGTTGTTATCATAGACGTCTATGGTTGCTAATGGCCAACGAACTTTTCAGTAGTGTTCAGCGTATGCCTGCTTATAATTTGCGCGTATTTCTTTTTAAAGCATATAAATTATTTCAAACTCAGCATAAATGAACGACCTGAAAATATGAATTAGGGATGGGCATTATCGATCAATTATCGATTAATCGTTATTTTTGTGGGGGTGCGCGATTGTTGACGGCGGGGGGGGGACCTACGACCGACCGTATTATGACAGTCCTGGACCGGCCCAAATAGCTGGACCGGCCCAAAAATAATAATACACAAAATAAAAAAATATATATATATTACGGCCGGACGGCTCGGTCTGAAATCTCCCGAACCTCCCTATGGCCAGCCCGTCCCTGGTTATAGGCCTATGCGGCGCTCGTAAAAGCCGAACAATGCGCCTACATGCGCTCTTAAAGGTTTGGAAACGATCCAACAAGACTAAATCTGTATTCCAATTACAATAAGTAGCCTACTTATCGGCCAACAATAATCAAACACGGCAGTAAAAGTGGGCATTAAACTGTATAACTGTTTTGAAAAAAAGGGAAAAAAGGCCGACATATGCCTATACAATATGCGGCCGGCGCTCGGAAAAGGCTCGCGACAAAAAGATGAGCCACACATTTAGAAACAATTGCATGAACTATCTAAAAGAAATACCTTAGTCAGAAAACAGATATGAGGCTGAACGTTTTGCTAAAATGTCACATTTATGGAAATATTTAAAATGTTGGAGCGGCTGGCTTGACCACGCGAAACCGAGAGACAGCTGTCTTGACCGCAGTACGCAATCGGTCATTAATCAATAATCGTATTTAACCGTATAACTGCACACAACTTTATTTAAAAGCAATCAAATGTAAAACATGTGTGTTTGTATTGTGGTGTCCGGTGCGTGTGGATGTGCGGCTCCTTCGGCGGAGCGGTTCATGTTAATAGCGGAGTCCGGGAGGGTTCACCTTCACGGCGTAGTTACGAGGGATGTGCGACTATCGACTTAAAAAATACTAAAGTGTTTTTTAAAGTTAGAAAGATATTAGATATTCAACCGATATTCACGCTCCGAATTACAGCGATCAGACACGGGGAACTAAAGCCGCGATCACCGGGCACCGCTTCAAGACTCACAGTATGCAACACAACGTCCTTTTGATCGATAACAATATAAATTGATTTTGCGATTTTATTTTTTTCAAGCACTTTTCCAGGCCTGGAAATAACCATTTTAAAATTCCATGACCTTTCCAGGTTTTTCATGACCGTACGAACCCTGAGAGACTCCACATATCCCCCCCTAAGCTCCTTGCTTGGGCCAGGAGCTTCAAGATCCTCTTGCTCATGCAGGCGGGACATGGCGTCGGCGTGCCACATCTCTTTCCCAGGACGATGTTCGATTTTGAATTTGTAGTCCTGGAGTTCCACAAACCACCTGGTTAGTCGCCATCCACTTGAGTGGTGAGTGGTCGGTGACCAGGGTGAACGGTCTGCCCCATAGGTAGACAAGCGCAAGTGGTGAATTGCCCACTTCACGGCCAAGCCCTCCTTTTCCACCGTCGAGTAATTCCTCTCATGTTTCAAGAGTTTCCTACTAATAAATGTTACCGGGTGCTCGTCCCCGTCTATGGTCTGGGCCAAGACCGCGCCAATCCCTGTACCAGAGGCATCGGTGTGGAGAGTGAAGGGCCGTTTGAAGTCAGGAGCCACCAGAACAGGCTCCCCGCACAAGGCTTGCTTCAGGGTCTGGAACACCGCCTCCGAAGCACTGGTCCATTTTACATGGTGGGGTAACTTCTGGCGGGTCAGCTCATAAAGAGGGGCTGCAATAGTCGCAAAGTTCTCAATGAATTTCTGGTAGTACGATATCAGGCCTAAGAAAGATTTGAGCTGTTTCTTTGTGGCGGGACGGGGCCAATTCTGGATCCTTTCAACCTTCCGGGTCTGGGGCTTCACACACCCTCTCCTGATGGTGTAGCCCAGGTAATCCGTTTCGGTCCAACCCAGACGACACTTCTTGGGGTTCGCCGTGAGTCCCGCTCGTCGCAAGGCCCCCAGGACAGCCTCAAGTTGCTCCAAGTGCTGCGTCCAGGTGACACTGTGGATTATGATGTCGTCCAGGTAGGCTGCAGCATACGAGCGGTGAGGACCCGGTCCATTAGGCGCTGGAACGTGGCCGGAGCACCGTGAACCCCAAATGGTAATACCCGGTATTGAAAGAGGCCGTCTGGTGTGGCGAAATCGGTCTTGGCCTTCGCCCTCTCTGTCAGAGGTACCTGCCAGTATCCCTTAGTCAGGTCCAAGGTGCTGACGAACCTGAACGGGCCCAGGCGCTCAATCAGCTCATCGACCCGGGGCATGGGGTAGGCATCATATGTTGAGACCTCATTCAGCTTACGGAAATCGTTGCAGAAGCGCAGGGACCCATCTGGCTTCGGGACGAGTATCACAGGGCTGGACCAGGGGCTGTAAGACTCCTCGATCACCCCCAGTTCCAGCATGTTCTTCACCTCCTCGCGGATCGCGTCTCTCCGAGCCTCGGGAATGCGGTAGGGCCGTAGTCTCACCACTCGCCCTGGTGGAGTTTCAATGTCATGCTCAACGACACGGGTGCGTCCGGGGAGTTCAGAGAACACATCTCGGCTCCGTCCTAGGAGCTCATTGATGTCCTGTACCTGGGCTGGAGCAAGGTCTTCGCCTATCAGGACAGGTGGCTTCTGGGGAGAGACGTTGGTTAGTAGGGCTGGGTTTGGCGCCGGGTCGGCTGGGTACCATTTCCTCAGGACATTTCCGTGGTAAATTTGCAAGCCTTTACGCCGGCCCGGCTGACTCACCCGGTAGTTGACGGGCCCCACTTTCTCAACGACCTCATAGGGCCCTTGCCACTTTGCCAGGAACTTGCACTCTGTCGTGGGTACGAGGACCAAAACCTTTTCCCCGATCTGGAATTCCCGGGGCCGAGCGCCTTTGTTGTAGGTGTGTGCCTGGGTAGCCTGGGCCTTTTCCATGTGTTCCCGGACGAGTGGCCATATTCTCATCGCCCTCTCCTGGAGGCGGTCGACATGTTCGATAACGCTACGGTGGGGGCAGGGTTGGCTCTCCCAAGCCTCTTTGGCCAGGTCCAGGAGGCCTCGGGGGTTGCGCCCATAGAGGAGTTCAAAGGGAGAAAACCCTGTGGAGGCCTGTGGTACCTCCCTGATGGCGAAGAGCACATATGGGATGAGTTGGTCCCAGTCTCTCCCATCAACTTCAATCAGTTTCTTCAGCATTCTCTTCAAAGTCTGGTTGAACCTCTCCACAAGGCCGTCTGTCTGCGGGTGGTATACAGAAGTTCGGATTTGTTTCACCTTTAACCATTTACATAGTGTGGTCATCACTCTAGACATGAAACAACTTCCCTGGTCTGTCAGAATTTCATCAACGATGCCCACCCGGCTAAACAGCATCAACAGTTCATGTGCAACATTCTTAGCAGTGGCGGTGCGCAAGGGGATAGCCTCTGGGTAACGAGTAGCATAGTCGAGTATTACCAGAATATAGCGGTGCCCCCGGGCTGATTTAGGCAGTGGTCCCACGATGTCCGTAGCAATCCGTGAGAAAGGCGTGGCGATGATGGGAAGTGGGATCAGTGGGTTTCGGAGCGTAGGCTGGGGCGCCGTTTTCTGACATTCCGGACAAGACCGACAGAACACTTCTACTGCATGCTTTACCCCAGGCCAGTAAAAGCGGCCGATCACTCGGTCGTAAGTTTTCTGGACCCCCAAATGGGCCCCTAGCTGGTGGGTGTGAGCTAAATAGAGAACTCGAGACACATAGTTCTTGGGTACCAGTAGTTGTTCAATGAGCTCCCCTCCCCTAGCTTTGGTTCCCCTATACAAACATCCCTTCTTTATCAAAAAGTATGGGCATGTTAAGTCACTCACCCCTGGACACAACTGGCCATCTATGGCGGCGACATCACGGCAGGGGGCCTCAAGATTCGGATCAGACCACTGAGCAGTGGCAAACTCTCCCCTTCGGGCCGTAGCTGCAGCATCGGCCACGGGGAACTCAGCAAACGGATCCTCGCTCAGCGGAGGAGTCTCACCTCCTGTGGCGTCTCTCTCCGACGCGGAGCTCTCAGAGGGGGGTCCCTCAGTGCTGGACAGGTGGTCATCGGGGTGGAGGCAGCAGGTCGGCGGTCTCGATGCTTCGCTCGTCGAGGTGGAGGGGCCCGGAGGCCACTGGACCAGTAGCGCTCGAACAGTACACAGTCAGTGCCGATGAGGAGCGGGACAGGCAGGGCAGGAACGACGCCGGCGGCCACCACAGCATCTCCCCGGGGGGTTCGAACCTGGACATGGCTGACCGGGTATTGGCGCACGTCCCCATGGACGCACGTAACCGGAATCGTAGCGGAGGTCAGGGTGGTCGCAAGGTCGGTCCGCACCAACGTGACGACACTGCCGGAGTCGATCAGGGCGTGGGTGTCAACACCGCCGACTTTCACTGGGAGGGTGGCGTGGCGACGGCTGATGGTGCCCGTATGCAAGCAGGGCCGGGCAGTATCCGTGCTGGCGGCAGAGGGCATGGAGACGTCGCGGTCTCTGTCCGGGCATGCCCAGGAAATGTGGTCCTCCTGGCCACAAACATAGCACCTTCGGAGGGTCTGAGCCGTCCTCTCTGTCCGGCCAGGGGCCCTTGGTGGCGGTAGGGTTGGTGTAGATGGAGCCCGTCGGCGTCTGTCCCGGTTGGTTCGGTCATCGGGGTTAGTTCGGGCTGGCTCCACCCTTGTGGTTCGCAACATTTCGGCGCTGACCTGGTAGTTCTCCAGTAGGGCGACCAAGGCGTCCAATGTCGAGGGGCTCACCTGAGCAGCATATTTCCGGGCATCGGGCGGCAGTGAGCGTATGCATCTGTCTATAACAAGTCTTTCAATCCACGGGGGGTCTCCCCCCGATGTCAGCCACCCTTGAGTTAGGCGCAGTAGGTCTGCAATCTGAGCACGTGGTGGCTGTCCGGCCTCGTAGGCCCAGTTATGAAACCGCTGTGCTCTGGCTGGTATGCTGTAGCCATGGCTGGCTAAGATGGCCACCTTCAGCTTTGTGAAGTCCCGGGCGTCGCCAGCAGGCAGGTCCCGGCAGACACGTTGAGCCTCCCCAGTCAGGAACGGCACGAGGATGCCGGCCCAGTCAGTGGCTGGCCAGCCCTCCCTGATGGCGGTGCGCTCAAACAGTTCGATGTAGGCTTCGATGTCATCTTCCGGGCTCTGTTTGGTGAGGACGGCCCCCGGGGCCCGTGGGACTGTGTTGTCTTTGTCAATTTTCTTCAAGAGTTGAATTGAATTGAATTTATTTTACACTCACACACAATTTCATACATAGTACAATGCATCTCAATTTTAGGAGAAATGTGTGGGTGCCAGGTCTCCTGAGAAGCTATTTAAAGCTTTTAGTAGGAGCCTGTGTAGGACGTCAGTTAAGACTGTAGACAGTCTATTCCACAGACAATTAATGATGGGCATATACATCATGGAAATTCACATTAATGACATACCGTACACTGAACGTACAAAAAATAATAAGGTCACACACTAAAAACAGACAAAACAGAACAAAATTAAAACGACAAACAGAGCAAAACAGAACAGGACAAAAAGAACAAAAAACAGTCCCAGGTCAATGAAGTGTGATATGAGTGTAACAGTTTGCGTTTCAGTGTCATCTTGAAGGTGGTGAGTGATCGTGATGTTTTTAGGCTACCATCAAGCCCATTCCATATCTGCGGACCCCGCGATGTGATGGTCAGGCTGGTGCATTTGAGGCGTCTTGGCTTTCCAAATATGAGATGTGTATTTCTGGTGTTGTGGGTGTGTGATAGTGAGCTGATTGGAATGAGCTTGGTGAGTCTAGGGTTAATGTTATTGACTACTTGATACATCGTGATGGCATTTTGGTGAAAATTAAAATCAGCAAGCCTCAAAAGATTATAACGGTGGAACAGGGAACATGTAGGAGTATTAAAGCCTGACCAAGATATGGCTCGTATTATTTTCTTCTGTAAGCTTTCTAATTTTAGGAGGTGGCTGGGGAAAGTATTGCACCATATGATATTACAATAACTAATGTGTGGTTCAAACAATGTTTTATAAAGCAAAAGTAGAGCGGGTAAGGGAAGGAAATGACGTAGTTTAAAAAATAAGCCGACAGTTTGCTTGTCAGATATTGAATATGGCATTTGAAGTTTAGAGACTCATCTATGAGGACCCCCAAGAATTTGGTTGATTTTACTCTGGTCAACTCCTTTCCATCTATTTCGAGACAGATATGATCTGCTGCATTTTTGTTGGAGTGAAATATGATGTAATTGGTCTTACTAGTGTTGAGTGATAATTTGTTGCATTTGAACCAAGTGTCCACTTTCAGCAGTTCAGCATTTAGTATAACTTGGAGCTCATGCAGGTTATTGTGGGCCAGAAAAAGGTTGGTATCATCAGCAAATATAACTTTGTGTAGCAATTTTGACGAGTTGACGAAGTCATTGATATAAATGATAAAGAGCAGAGGCCCCAGAATTGAGCCTTGTGGGACCCCATATGTAATATTCTTCATCTGCGAACTACTATTGCTGATGTTGACATACTGCAGCCTATCGTGGAGATAACTCCTGAACCAGTTAAGTGCCACTCCTCTGATACCATAATGGTGCAGTTTTCCCAGCAAGATGTTAAAATCGATGGTATCAAAGGCCTTAGAAAGGTCCAAGAAAACCCACTCCACAGTTTCCCTGATCAATCGCATCATTGATTTTTTCGATTAAGTCTAATATTGCCATGCAGGTTGTGTTATTTTTCCTGAAGCCAAACTGAGAGCTGGTGAGTATATTGAGCTTGTCGATGTAATCCCTGATTCTGTTATATACAACTCTCTCAAACATTTTAGAGAGGGCGGGTAGGATTGAAATTGGTCGATAATTTTTTATGCAGTTTTTGTCACCGGATTTGAAGATTGGAATTACTCTTGCAATTTTGGTCTTTGAAGGCACCACACCCAGATGTAATGACAGATTTATACAGTGGGAAAGTGGCTTTACAATAAATTTGGCAATGGCAATCAAGATTTTACTGCAGATTCCGTCCGCACCGGCTGTTCGAGTGTTGTTCAATTTTGAAATGATTCCATATAATTCCTCGCTTTCGGTGGGTTTCAAGAAGAAAGAGTTTGGATAGTGTCCTGTGAGGTAATGGTTAAAGGAGATTCCCTGAGGTTGGCTGATTTCTTTGGCCAGATCTTCACCAATAGATGTAAAGTACGTGTTGAATTGATCAGAAAGTTCCTGGTGAGACAGGTTTGCAGTGTCAGTTCTACTACTGCCTGTTGCAGCTGAGCTTGGCTTTTCAGCAGTGCAGTCAGGGCCTGACTATGTTCCATGGTGGAGCTGGTGTGGGGTCAGACAACGCCCGCGTTCTCCACCACTTGTGATGTCTGCACCCCAAACCAGCACACAGAAACAGTGTTTAGGTGTAACACGCACTTAGCGTCATTTATTGGGGCCTTCAGAGCACACAAATAAAGTTCTTCCCAACCGGGGCTTTTAAATTCCAAAGCAAAAGGTAGCTGTACTTTAAACAGTGATGTCCATAATCACATGGCCAGGCTCTTCTTGACCTCATTCTACGGCTCTACATTGCCGCCCGATGCAGGAGTTCCTTCTCTGAGGAGAGGCAGCCACACAGTGAGAGAGAGCTCTGAGATTAAGAGCCCAAACATTTGGACTGCCTGACTCTGATCAGGTGTGCTCTGGCCAGGTGCTGCAATCAGGCTGGCTGAGAATGTAATTGGGGACGTACCTCCCATCAATGACTCTGCCAAGGCTCCGCCCCCTCCTGATATGTTGAGCTCTGCTCTCACTGTGGCTGCTGGCTCTGTTAGAAGTCTTACCTGATCGGGGGTTTCTAGCAGAGACTCCACAACAGTCACATCCAGACACCTGTAATACATGATGATTTATAATCACATTACATTTCGGTCATAGATTCATTACACCACAGCATAACAAACCAATTTACTCGGAATTAGGCTTACATGATGATACTCGCCTTCAAAAACCCCAGCCAAGTCTATTGGGCAGTGTTGTGGATGATGTAACAGGGGCACACATGGACATAGATCTTGCCATTGTCATTATGCATTCTGGACGCAATGGAATTTTTTGCTCTTGTATTGACATCATCAATGGACACTTATACAGTCTCCCCACGGTATGGTGGTTTTTTTGCAAGGCATCATTCATCTTTTGATAGATCACGTTAGTTGTGCCACAGCTCCACTGGTGGTGCACATATCCAAAAACCTGCAGACAACTTTTCTGGTATCACCGTCATATACCCGCACAGTGAATGGGTTCATCTTCTCTCGTCCTGCAATGATAAGGTACATGTCAGGTTAAAGTTACACGTCTGACATTGTGTGTGTGTGAGAGTTCTTTAAAGCATTATTTCAGCAATGGGCCGAAATGATCTGCTATGCAAATAGAACATGGTGTTTGACCATATTTATTATTATTTATGCTGATATAACCTATGCTGTTCAAAATGCCAGGGAAAGACTGCCCTCACATGGACTTGCAGGTCAATGTTGAAGGCATTGATGTGCCTCCTTCCCCAACTGCGAGGAACCTCGGTGTGGTCATGGACAATCAACTGTGCACTGCCAACATCACTGCAGTAGCCTGATCCTGCAGATTTGCCCTCTACAACATCTGCAGGATCCGGCCTTTCCTCACGAAGGAAACCACACAGCTCCTGGACCAAGCACTTGTCATCTGCCGCCTCGACTAATGCAACTTGCTCCTGGCTGGACTTCCTCTCTCCGCAATCAAACCTCTGCAGCATATCCAGAATGCCGCAGCAAGCCGCATATTCAACCTGCCAAAGTTCTCCCATGTGACCCCCCTCTTCCTCTCCACTGGAGTAGTCTTCCCTGTAGTAGCTTGCATCAGATTTAAGACAATGGTACTGGCCTACAAGGCTGTCAATGGAATGGCCCTCCCCCTACCTCCAAGCGATCAGACCCCATGCCCCAGCTTGAGCGCTCCTTTCAACTACCATAGTTGGCCAGCTGATACCGCCATTGCTAAGAGGTCGCTGTGGCAGTTGCCACACGCCACCTTAGTGGCTTTTGCTGGGGCCCTCCGACACAGGACACAGTTAGATTTGAAGATGCATTTATTGGAGATGTAAATGATGGTATACACCGAGCAGATGGTATATGGTGCCATGAGAGAGGCTCTCCCTCGAGTGTGTGTGTTGATAGTTGGTTTATCTTGGGTGCCATTTTTGCTCATGTACCACAGGTGTGCAGCCTCACCCAGCCCATAGTCTAATCATTCTGACTCAGGCCAGGTGAGGCTGTAAACCAGCTATGAACAACACACACTCAACATACACTCCACATACCCCAACACTAAATTGAGGCTGGGGAGAATCCCCTCTGCCTACTAACCCCTCCAAGCAAAACAGAGGAAAATGTGTACATTATGTAATATGTAGTAACATTATATTATATACAAGGAGCACACCTACAACAAATGTTCCTTTTTTAAGTACTTATTTATACAGCAACCTATGCCCTTTCAACCTCATTATGTGGGAAACAAAGTTACAAAAAAAATGATGAAAAGGGTTGCAGGCAGAGTAGAGTTAAGCGAGAGGGCAGTGATGATCTTCCATGTTGTCTGCACACACACACACACACACACACACACACACACACACACACACAAAAGTGGCACAAAAGTGCCAAAAATAAATAAATACACCATTAAATAATTACTTACATGTGCCATTAATTAATTAAAATTGGAATTACATACTTAAATGTGTCATTAATTCATTAAAATACCGATTAATTTTATTTTAAACGCGTGTGTGTGCGTGTGTGCGGCGGGTTTTAACACACCACTGTGGACCTGTAGCATATTTGCTGACTGGTATATATGACTAATAAGACCCAATCAATTTGATAAATACAGCGTGTCCTCCCGTGTTTCAGCCGGGTAGACATACAGCGGGGCCATTGGAAAAAAGAAAAAAAAAAACGCGTGTATTTGCTGACTGGTGTAAAAGTGTATAAACCAATGGTCCATTTGACATTCAAAACGTAGTGTGAATGTACACTAAGCACGGCGACCAAGCTTTCATAAATACAGCGCGTCCTCCCGTGTTTCAGTCGAGTCCATATACTGCGGGGCTATTGGAAAAAAACGTGTGTGTGCGGCGGGTTTTAACACACCACTGTGGACCTGTAGCATATTTGCTGACTGGTGTAACAGTGTATAAACCAATGGTCCATTTGAGATTCAAAACCTAGTAGTGTGGCTATAGCCTAAGCACGGCGACCAAGCTTTGATAAATATAGCGTGTCCTCCCGTGTTTCAGCCGGGTCGATATACAGCGGGGCTATTGGAAAAAAAAAAAAAAATGCGTGTGTGTGTGCGCGTGGGTTTTAACACACCACCGTGGACCTGTATTTGAGATTCAAAACTGCAAATCTTACCAGAAGCAGTTCCCGTGTACCGCCGCCATCTCTTTCCCGTGTACCGCCGCCATCATAAAGCAATGTTTTCCTGTGTACCGTGATCAACGGGGAAGAGCAGATCGGCGGTGACCAATAGGAGTCCTCTTGTATCCGCCGTCCAATCAGACGACGGATATCTGTAGGGTTTGCCTGACAACAGCCTCGCGCCAGTTAAACTGACTAACCAACCGTAATTAGATCACGCGCGCACACCTGCGCGCGATAGCCCCCAGGCTGAGGCTGAAAGAAACGTTGAGAAAAATAGCGCTTTTCTGCCTCTGCACTGGTCTCACATTTGGGCTTATTCTGACAAAACGGTAGCACGTATCAGAAAATAAACGAGACCATCATCATTGTAAGGACTTCCTGAACGATTTGGTGTTTCTACAGTGTTTGTACAGTAAATATTGTGGACACACTTGCAAGTTTAAAACAGGGGTCCGTTCCGCTTCTCTCTGAAAATATTCGTATTGGAGTTAATGAGGAGAAGAGACAGACTGGCCGCACTTAGAGGCTGCTAATTCAAATGCTGTAAGTCTCTCTGATTTTTTGAGCACATTTTGAGAGACAGAACAAGTATGTCTACAAATTTGGAAAAAAATCATGTGTGTAAAGTGTAAATTGTGGCCAGGAGCAGCGTGGAAAGACAAAAAATCTGGATTAATTTTGGGCTCTCTCCCACTCTAACCTGCACTCTGACACGAACATTCCTCGCAATACACACCCATTATAATCTCATAATTTCTCCCAAAATGATCATGGTCATTGATCAGTGATTGATTAAAAACGATATGACGTATCAAAACGTGGAATAATACACCAAATACACAAGACTTGTCTACTGTTTAAAGGTTAAATTGAGTTTCTAGGTTAAAGTATGCCGGAGCAGCAGACAGCAGTAGGCAGTACGAAAAGTCTTCGTTTTTTTACCTCCTCCCATTCATTCTCTATGGGACATTTTCCTCTATTTTTCGCGACTTACGTCGCGAAAAATTCATATTATTTTAAGAAAAGCAATAGCACACCGATCCCGATGAAGACGCACATTTTGATATATCATTTGTCTAGTAGCGAATCGAAATTGGTCCGGAAGAGGAATAATAACTAGAAAATTCCCTCGGGGGAAATTTTGAAAGTGCCACGGGAGTGTGTACATTATGATGAGATTCTTCAGAGATTTCAAACAATTAATACTAGTAACATTATGATACATTTTGGCAGCGGTGTGTTTACTTAAAGGCCGCAGTATACTCACCGTTCCCAAGCTATCGCGCGACATTGTGACGTCAAAATGACATAGATCTCGCCGGCGTGACAGGATTTTGGCCCGGTTGCGCCGTGTTGCGCACCTCTCGTTTTTCAGCGCTGCGCGACAAAGCGAAAACAGGAACATGGACGAGTTCGAAGGCACATTTTAATGTGCCTTGTTGCTAAGGCTTCTTTCATTATATGTTCTATTTTATTGTGTGGTGTAGGCCTATATTTTTTCGCTAATAAACCGTGGTTTTACGCAAGTGCTGTCTACTGTTGTTGTGGTCAAAGACGAGTGGAATTACATGGCTGAAAAACTATCTCAAAGCGGGATTAAGTTATAAAATAAAAGTATATAAGATAATCTTTAAGTTATTAAGATAGATGCGTACAAACACTATTCATATGAGAACTGCTGCCATACAGGAATGTTGATGGCTGACCAGGTGTGGCAGTGATGTAGAATAATAGCAATGTAAAGTAATAGACAGCCATAATGCTGTATAGTGAGAGACATCCCGGTGAACTAAACCTTAACTGAATGTCTAATGATGTGTACGAAATTAAAGACACAGGGGTACCAGCATATGGAGGACTAAACATGACTTAAGTATAAATAAATCAATAAATCAATGCATAAATAAATGTATAAATAAATGCTGGAATAAATAAATACGTAAATAAATGCATACATAAATGCATAAATAAATAAATGTATAAATAAAAGAATGACATTACAGGGAGGAAGCCTTGGGATCGGGAATCATTTGCTTTTGTCTGGCTCTCCGATTTGACCAATCATGCTGTTGACTGAGGTTAGGACCTCCTACCTCATTTACATATGGACACAGAAATACAGGAATAAATAAATGTAGAAATGTAGAGATGTAGAAATAAATATAAAGCATTTATTTATTTTCTTTTATTCATTCTTTTATTTATACATTTATTTATGCATTTATTTATTCCTGTATTTATTTATACATTTATTCATGCATTTATTTATTATTTATGCATTTATTTACATATTTATTTATTCATTCATTCATTTATTTATTTATACTTAAGTCATGTTTAGTCCTAGCCTAGAACTCTAGACACCCCCTAGCGGCAGCAAATTTATTTGGCAGCTAGTGTAGGTCTAGCAAAGCTCTGTCCGCTTTTTGGTGCTGGAAACACCAAGTGTGTCTTGTATGTCTGACCAATCACAGCGTGAGGGGCGGAGTCGAAAGCCGGGCTACCTAATGACGACAGAAATGCGACGGTTCTGTGTTAGAGGTAAACAATGGCTGCTGCTGGCGAACGGCTGTCTTTCCACTCGGCTTTGGCCGCGACTCTTCAAGACTTGAAGTTAACATTTTATTTGAGAAAAGAACAAAGAACGGCACTGAAGTCTTTCCTCGAAAATAAATATTTATTCTGAGTTTTGATTAATTACGTAGTCAGAGCCGTCGCTCTGACTACGTCACCTTCTTCGTTGCTCTGATTGGTTGTAGCGCTATCCTATTGCGTGCAGAGGGAACTTGAAAGACAACCGTTTATCCCGCCCACACTGCCAATGGAGCTGCGCCAGACCTTACATCTTTCTGATGTAGGTCTGGCTTGCCAGGCTAGTTTAGTCCTCCATACCAGTATTAGTAGATCTCTTCTTCTAGTGTGTAGTAATGGCAAAGTTGGTGGCGCCACCTCTGTTCAGGAGAAGACTGCAACTACTCTCGCGGCCTCCA
The DNA here is from genome assembly GCA_030340625.1 of Merluccius polli. Lineage (NCBI taxonomy): Eukaryota > Metazoa > Chordata > Actinopteri > Gadiformes > Merlucciidae > Merluccius > Merluccius polli. Next base: position 21,917 of record JAOPHQ010001166.1, read on the forward strand.
GCGCGAGTAGTTCCGGCGCTCACGTGACGTCATTGTCAAGCGACAGATTGGGAACGGCGAGCATGCTGCGGCCTTAAGGCATTGAAGGCGGCGGAAAACATATGCTGTGTCTGAAATCGCGCACTTACATAAGTGCACTTACATTTAGTGCACTTCATTATCTAGGGCTGCAACGATTCATCGAGTTACTCGATTAACTCGATTATGAAAATTCCTCGAGGCAAAACATCTGCCTCGAAGCCTCGTTAAATTCCTATGACGCGCCTATGTGCAGGGATCTGATTGTTCCACACGGACCGTTGTTCAGGAAGCACACCAGCGCGTCCCCCCCGTCGGCCGTAGGTCCGCGGTGTGTTACTATTGCGCGCACCCCCCCCCCGTCGGCCGTAGGTCCGCGGTGTGTTACTATTGCGCGCACCCCCCCCCCCCCCACCCCCGTCGCCCCCCCCCCCCCCACGTCGGTCGTAGGTCCTTGTTGTGCATATTAATAAATTAAATTGCTTTTCCTCTTTTTCTCCCTCTCTCCCTCTTTTTCTCCCTCTCAGCACTTCCCAAAAGAGCATTTTTTTAGAAATGCTTGATCATTTTACAGCCACATCATTTTCGTTATGCATTATTTGTTTTGGTTGTTTAAAAACGCAATTTTTTTTTTATCCGATTCCTCGATTAATCGATCGATAAAGTGCTAAATTAATCGATTACAAAAAGAATCGATAGCTGCAGCCCTATCATTATCCCTACAGTACACTTACTTATAGGCGCAGTGCTCTCATTTCTACAGTGCACTGTCAAAACAGACTTTGCGCACCGACCGGAAATGAGTTTGCAGTTTGACGGTTCTTCTTCGGTGGTTTTTTTTTGGTGCCGTTTTCCTCCTGGCGGAATACGGCCTACCGGTAAGTTTATTTACCTATGAAATATATTAATATATATTAATTTACATATTCAATATTATTTTACATTTGTAGAGCGCGTTGGTCTCAACTGTTACTCCTGTGTCCTCCATTTTTGATTCCGCCCCTTCCGCTACGTAGACAAAATGGCGGCCGTTGAGTGTGGAAAGCATAGACATATATACATAGACGCCTCATGACGTGATGGAACGTAACCCAGCGTCGCCGCCATATTGGTAGGGACTCCTCACTCTAGTCTAGCATAGGAGTCAACGGGAGAGCAAGCTATGCCAGTATGTTGTGCAGATTGAACAAGATTGTAATTCTTATTATTTAAAAAAATAATAATAATAATTAATTCGTCCTGTATCATAAATAAATCTCTGCCATTTGTAACAAACCAAACCGTGTGAAAATCCGGTAAAAATTCGGGGAGTTATGCTTATTATTGTAGTTGGGGATACACCTTCCTCCATAGAAATGAATGCACTGGGGGCGCACTGGGTCCCCTTCCAAGATGGCGGCCGCGCTGCTACGTCAGCTCTAACGGGCAGCGTCAGTCTATGAGGCGTCTATGTATATATGTCTATGGTGGAAAGTGTCCATCGGTCCACACTCAAATTTTAGATCGTTTTGAGTGCGCCACCGAGGTATTTCCAGTGCACTGCGTTTTGGCACACTCAGTTTTTGCGCAAAGTGCACTCAAAAAAGTAAGTGTAAGTATAGAAGTGCGCGATTTCAGACACACCTATAGATTGGGAGTCATGGCAAAGTAAATACGGCGACATATTGGAACGGTACACAGAGCAGTACACAGAGCATTATCCGTCGCGGAGCAAGCCATGGCAATGGGAAAGGAGTACCCACACAAGAAGGATTAAATGACAAATGGTATGTATGACTAATAAGACCCAATCAATTTGATAAATACAGCGTGTCCTCCCGTGTTTCTGCCGGGTCTATATACTGCGGGGCTATTGGAAAAAAAAAAATGCATGTGTGTGCGTGTGTGTGCGTGTGTGCGGCGGGTTTTAACACACCACTGTGGACCTGTAGCATATTTGCTGACTGGTATATATGACTAATAAGACCCAATCAATTTGATAAATACAGCGTGTCCTCCCGTGTTTCAGCCGGGTCTATATACTGCAGGGCTATTGAAAAAAAAAAAAAAAACGCGCGTGTGTGCGGCGGGTTTTCACACACAATTGTGGACCTGTAGCATATTTGCTGACTGGTGTAAAAGTGTATAAACCAATGGTCCATTTGAGATTCAAAACGTAATGTAACACTCCAGTGGGGACTAGTGTAAATGGGATTTGTTTATGGAGTTGCCATGGTGATTGGCGATGTGTGTGTGTGGTTCCGGTGAGGAGGTAATGTTGTTCTAGCGAGGAGTGATTATGCGCCATTAAACGGAGAGTTTCAGTCTCATCCAAAGAGTATTACTTCTCATTGTGTGTTCTTAAGAAAGCCCTAAGCCTAAGCACGGCGACCAAGCTTTGATAAAACAGCGCGTCCTCCCGTGTTTCAGTTGAGTCCATATACTCCGGGGCTATTGGAAAGAAACGCGCGCGTGTGTGTGCGTGCGTGTGTACGGCGGGTTTTAACACACCACGGTGGACCTGTACCGTATTTGCTGACTGGTGTAAAAGTGTATAAACAAATCATCCATTTGGAATACAAAACCTAGTGGTGTGGCTATAGCCTAAGCACGGCGACCAAGCTTTGATAAATATAGCGTGTCCTCCCGTGTTTCAGCCGGGTCGCTATACAGCGGGGCTATTGGAAAAGAAAAAAAAAACGCGTGTGTGTGCGCGCGTGGGTTTTAACACACCACCGTGGACCTGTATTTGAGATTCAAAACGGCGAATCTTACCAGAAGCAGTTCCCGTGTACCGCCGCCATCTCTTTCCCGTGTACCGCCGCCATCATAAAGCAATGTTTTCCTGTGTACCGTGATCAACGCGGAAGAGCAGATCGGCGGTGACCAATAGGAGTCCTCTTGTATCCGCCGTCCAATCAGACGGTGGATATCTGTAGGGTTTGCCTGACAACAGCCTCGCGCCAGTTAAACTGACTAACCAACCGTAATTAGATCACGCGCGCACACCTGCGCGCGATAGCCCCCAGGCTGAGGCTGAAAGAAACGTTGAGAAAAATAGCGCTTTTCTGCCTCTGCACTGGTCTCACATTTGGGCTTATTCTGACAAAACGGTAGCACGTATCAGAAAAAAAACGAGACCATCATCACTGTAAGGACTTCCTGAATGATTTGGTGTTTCTAAAGTGTTTCTACAGTAAATATTGTGGACACACTTGCAAGTTTAAAACAGGGGTCCGTTCTGCTTCTCTCTGAAAATATTTGTATTGGAGTTAATGAGGAAAAGAGACAGACTGGCCGCACTTAGAGGCTGCTAATTCAAATTCTGTAAGTCTCTCTGATTTTCTGAGCACATTGTGAGAGACAGAACAAGTATGTCTACAAATTTGGAAAACATCATGTGTGTACAGTGTAAATTGTGGCCAAGAGCAGTGTGGAAAGAAAAAATCTGGATTTATTTTGAGCTCTATCCCACTCTAACTGCACTCTGACACGAACATTCCTCGCAATACACACCCATTATAATCTCATAATTTCTCCCAAAATGATCATGGTCATTGATCAGTGATTGATTAAAAACGATATGACGTATCAAAACGTGGAATAATACACCAAATACACAAGACTTGTGTTTACTGTTTAATGTTCAAATTGAGTTTCTAGGTGAAAGTATGCCAGAGCAGCAGACAAAAGTAGGCAGTACGAAAAGTCTTTGTTTTTTTACTTCCTCCCATTCATTCTCTATGGGAATTTTTCCGCTGTCTTACGTCGCGAAAAATTCGTATTATTTCAAGAAAAACAATAGCACACCGATCCCGATGAAGACGCACAATTTGATATATCATTTGTAGCGAATCGAAATTAGTCCGGAAGAGGAATAATAAGAAACATAATAAGAAAAAATCCACAGTACAGTCCCTGACAAAAGTCTTGTCACTTATCCATTTTGTAGAAACAACAGCTTATAACCTGACTTTTAATTAATCCATTGGTTTTAGAAATGGCTCATATGAAAGCTAAAACCCTCCCAAATTATGTTTAATATACTAAAATAAATTTGTTTCACTGAAGAAAGATTGATCATTTAATGAACACAGAAAGGTCAGATTTTGGCAAGACAAAAGTTTTGTCGCCTACAGAGATTAATGTGAAAATTGAACAAATAATTGACTTCAAATACAAAAATATGTTGCATAACATCAGTGAATTAAGTAGTGGTGCTGTGAGATCCATATTTAATATCTTGTATGACTTCCATGAGCTTGAAGGACTGCATCTCCATGCAGTTCGACTCCATGCGGTTCGACAATGAGGAATAGCAAAGAAAGCAGTTTTACATGCCTCCCAGAGTTCATCAAGATTCTTTGGTTTCGTCTTCCATGCTCCCTCTTTCATTCTACCCCAGACATGCTCAATGATGTTCATGTCTGGTGACTGGGCTGGCCAGTCCTGGAGCACCTTGATCTTCTTCGCCTTCGTAGAGATGGAAGTATGCGATGGAGCACCATCCTGCTGCAAAATTTGACCCCTTTTATGGTTGGGAATGTAAGAGGTAGCTAATACTTCTTGATATTTTAGGCTATTGATATTGCCTTCCACCCTGCAAATCTCTCGCACACCCCTATACTGGATGTAACCCCAGACCATGATTTTTCCACCACCAAACATAACCGTTTTCTGGGTGAATCTCGGATCCATGCGGGCTCCAGTAGGTGTCCTGCAATATTTGCGGCAGCTGTGATGTGTACTTCCATCTCTACATCAAAGTTCCTCAAGGCGAAGTCCTGGAGCACCTTGATCTTTCATGGTGCTCCAGGACTGGCCAGCCCAGTCACCAGACATGAACATCATTGAGCATGTCTGTGGTAGAATGAAAGAGGGAGCATGGAAAACGAAACCAAAGAAGAATCTCGATGAACTCTGGGAGGCATGTAAGACTGCTTTCTTTGCTATTCCTGATGACTTCATCAATAAATTGTATGAATCATTGTCGAACTGCATGGAGTCGAACTGCATGGAGATGCAGTCCTTCAAGCTCATGGAAGTCATACAAGATATTAAATATGGATCTCACAGCACCACTACTTAATTCACTGATGTTATGCAACATATTTTTGTATTTGAAGTCAATTATTTGTTCAATTTTCACATTAATCTCTGTAGGCGACAAAACTTTTGTCTTGCCAAAATCTGACCTTTCTGTGTTCATTAAATGATCAATCTTTCTTCAGTGAAGCAAATTCATTTTAGTATATTAAACATAATTTGGGAGGGTTTTAGCTTTCATATGAGCCATTTCTAAAACCAATGGATTAATTAAAAGTCAGGTTATAAGCTGTTGTTTCTACAAAATGGATAAGTGACAAGACTTTTGTCAGGGACTGTATAACAATAGTGCTCGGGGCTCGGGGCACTGGTCCCTTCAGCTTTAGCTGTAGGGGCCAGTGCTCGGTGCGATGGCCCTGTGGCACTAATTAGACTCTCAACAGGGTTACACAAAACCTGGAATCTTTACAGGGTTGCCATACCCAAACAACCACAACCCCCAAACCCCACTGCCTCTACACCTCCCCAGTGTCACACGCCAACCCCACCCTCCCCCTCCATCATGGAGACCGGAGGCCTGGGGCTGCTGCCTTGGCTGGCGGAGATGTCTCTGGGATGGCCGTTTTCAGGGGCTGGCTGGATGGCCTTGGAGGAGGCCTGACAGCTGCGCCACGGAGGTAGCTCCTCGGATGGCCTGGAACAGTCCTCGGTAGGTCCCCCCCCTCCACCAGGGCGACGGCGCACAATCCCCTTCTCCTCCTGGAGCTGGGTCTTGGGCTGCTGTGCTGGCTGGCAGAGGTGTGGCTGGACTGGGGCTGCTCCAGGCTAGATCCGGGGGAGGCTAGCCGCAGACAGTTGCCCATGGTGGTTACTGCGCTTCCTCCCCTCTCCTCTGCTGGCCGTTGCTGAAGGGCTGGTGCTGCGGTGGCTGTCCGTGAGCGCAGCTGGTGACTCCAGAGCGTGTCCGGGCAATCCTTCCATGTACCTTCCTGGTCGGAGAAGCCATTGGCCGCCAGTGTGGCAGTTTACCCCTGCCATACACCACGTTAGTGGCTTTTGCTGGTACCCTCCGACATAGGACACAAATAGATGTTGATTTGAAGATGCATTTATTGGAGATGGCATACGCCGAGCAGAGGGTATATGCTGCCATGACAGAGGCTCTCTCTCTAGTGTGTGTGTTGATAGCTGGTTTATCCTGGGTGCCATGATTAGGGTTGGGTATCGAGGATCCAGAAGCGTCCACCGGAAGTGTTTACATTTTACCGCGAGCTTAAATCAAACCAGAGTCTCTGGTCAAACATGGATGTGCGTCGGCGGTCCAAAGTGTGGCTTCACTTTACAAAACAAGACGGAACCTCTGCTAGATGCACAATTTGTGATAAGATTGTGTCGTGCACAGGAGGGTGCACGTCAAACATGATAAAGCACCTCCGAGGTCATCAAATAGAAATAAATGTGTGCCCCGTATTTGATGTGCTGCGCCGAACGTCCTCCGCTGCCTCTTCCTCTGGCTCCCTCCCCGGCTCTGACCCCCAGCCTGCCGCCGCAGTGACTGCACTGCAGTCCGAATCCGGTAAGTAAAACAATACATATCGACACCTTTTGTCGCCCTACGTGTATGTGTCACTTAATATTAATTTCTGTCCACCGTATTCCTTAAACCGGTGTTAACTTTTCCCGCTAGTCTCAGACCGTAGTCTGAGATTTCAGGGGAGACTTGCTGCTCCAGGGCCGAGGTACTTGAACGGACTCGGGTTAACTCCCTCTTTTCTTAACAACAGCAGCTAGTGAATGACTGCACAGTGGTCAGGATCAAACTGATTTATTTCGTGTACTTTTCTTATCAACATTATTTGCTCCGGTCGCTGTAACGTGCCTCTCTCTCATCCACTCCAAAAACTCACACACACACTCACTCTACCCCTCCCACTCCGCATACGAGCCTGCGGCTTAAAGGGCCAGTCCCTAATTTTACAACAGCGGAAATCTGTCCGGTTTTCATCTTCTGTTCATTCTGTTTACATATTATTATTATTATTATTATTATTATTAGCCCATCAGTGGAGGCATGTTTCATGAGTTAAAAATAAAGTTAAAGTGTACCTCTGCGAAATGTATTCATTATTTATAATATTATTATATTCAAGTTCATAGATTTGATATTTGTATTGTAGTTTAAAACAGCCCTCTGAGAAATTCATAGTAAAGTTCATAAAAAGTTCATAGAATTAAAATTGATGAAGGTCAGACTATTTCATTCAGAAAGACCGTTGGATAGCTGGCTCATTTAAAACAAATTTTTACCCTGCCTCTTAAAAGAATCGGAATCGAGAATCGTTAGGAACCGGAATCGAAACAAGGAATCGGAATCGGAATCGCTCAAATTCAAACGATACCCAACCCTAGCCATGATTGCTCGTGCACCACATGGGCCAAGTGTTCCTGTAGGTTACTTAAGTCAGGCTGCAGCTTATTTACACTCTCTGCTTCGCACCTGCTCTGGTTTGGTTTTGTTATGCTGCCTTAGTTAGTTAATTTGCCCTTATACCCTTTCCAAAATGCACACCCCCACACACATCACTTAATCCTTCCACATAGCATCCTTGCGCTATGTTGTTAATGGGCATCTTATCCTAACTTAATTTGGCTTAATTTGGGTTAATTGATGACCTTTGGTTAATTTGTGTAATAAATATACCTTTTGTTTAAATGTTAATGACGGTGTGTCTCCCTTTTGTTATGGCCACTCGAGCCAGTTCATAACACATGTGGGCTCGTCCAATAAGGTTAGTTTGTTAAAAGGTTTGTTTGGTGCTACTGGGAGTGGCAGGTGTTGACTGCACAGATGATTAGTTTCGGTCTAGCTGCGTGATGTTTTTTGACTGCAGCCTTTGTTACCAGGGCCCAGTTTCCCGAAAGCATCATTAGCCTAAGTGGTTTGTTAAGTTCGTCGTACGACCATCAGACAGTTTTCACCCCGTTTCCCGAAAGCATCGTTGCGTAACGACCGTCGTTAAGACGCTCGTAGCTAACGAGAGCTCCAGGGGTACGTTAACGTTGCACAAAACATCCAATACCACTGAATGTCCAGCTGGTGACGCTAAAGTTACGATAGGCTATATAGCTTAGTCGTTATACCATGGTCTGGGTGAATACTCGATTCTGATTGGTTGTGTAGGTTAAAAAGTGTTACACCTAGGAAAGACGTTGACGCTATGAAGACGCTATGGCCACGTTGCTTGGCAACGCCTGCATACGGGAGAAATTAAATAGTCCGCTCGACTTATAAAAATTAAAAAAAAACCTCACGATTTTAACTCTAAAACACATTAAAGTATTATTAATTGATTAAATATTTCTTTCTTTCGTAAGTGACCATGGTATAAGTGGGATAATGCCCTTCGAGATGTCCATTAACAGAACCGTTCACGCCTCTGCGTCGTCCATTCATTTCTGTTAATATTTAATCAATTAATAATACTTTAATGTGTTTTAGAGTTAAAATCGTGAGGGTTTTTTAATTTTTACAAGTCGAGCGTACCATTTAATATATCACGTATGCAGGCGTTGCCAAACAACGTGGCCATTAGGGATGGGACGATACACTTAAACTCACGATACGATGTACCTCGATATGCCAGGGTCACGAAACGATACGTCACGATACGATATCAAAAAAGAAAAAAAGAAAAAATATTACTGCGTAATTACAACTTATTTATTTTTGTTTCAGTTGCACAGTGTGCAACTGAAACAAAAATATGTGTGTTGGACGTGGTGTACGGAGTGACGGCATAGCATAGCTTACACACAGTCTTAGTCTTGTCAGTTACTCTATTGCCGTCCTTGTCTTTTTTAATGAGAAAGCCAAAATACTGCCAGACAAATGACCTGTATCCAGGCGGAGCGTCCTCAATTTCGACCTCATTCGGGGGCGGGGCCGCTAATAGAAAAAGTATCGATAGTGGTATCGTTAATAGGCGGCCCACGGGCCGCCTATTAACGGCATGGACCAAGCGGTTCTGGACCAGAAAGGAGACATGAACACTTTTAATAATCGTATTTAACCGTATAACTGCACACAACTTTATTTAAAAGCAATCAAATGGAAAACATGTGTGTTGGTATTCTGGTGTCCGGTGCGTGTGGATGTGTGGCTCCTCTGGCGGAGCGGTTCATGTTAATAGCGGAGTCCGGGAGGGTTCACCTTCATGGCGTAGTTACGAGGGATGTGCGACTATCGTCGTAAAAAATACTAAAGTGTTTTTGAAAGTTTTTTAAAGAAAGATATTAGATATTCAACCGATATTCACGCTCCAAATTACAGCGATCAGACACGGGGAACTAAAGCCGCGATCACCGGTATGAGTCCCGTATGTCTAGCGGTGTCTAGCGGTGTCTACCTGCCCCCCCGTCGGTCGTAGGTCCGGGGTGGCTTACGATCGCGCCCCCCCCCCCCCCTGTGACGCGACTCGAGGGACACCCAATTACGTTACAGGACCTACGGGAGGAAAAAAAAAAAACGACGAGACTCGATAGTGGTATCGATAAGCCCAAACGTTATTGATTTTCGGGTTTTGAAAAAAGTGGAACCGGGTCCTTGATGGAACCGGGTTTCGATCCCCATCCCTAATGCCTGCCCCACACATATACACACAAACACAGACGAAATTATTTATATACTACACAAATCATGTGGCAGTGCCATCTAGTCTTCATTTCGCGATCCATTTTTTTCAAACTCGATGCGCATCGTCACGTTTTGTATCGCGATATTTCGCCAAACGATATTTCGTCCCATCCCTAGTGGCCATAGCGTCTTCATAGCGTCAACGTCTTTCGTAGGTGTACTTTTTAACCTACACCCTCCAGCCAATCAGAATCGAGTATTCACCCAGACATGGTATAATATGTATTTCAGCACCGTGTCAGTAGACAAGTTACAAGGCTACGATCGATCGTTAGATCTGTGCACGTGCGTTCATGTTAAGAGGAGTTTTGGGAAACACACGGAAAAAAATAACGATCGTTCGAAAGATGATTCGTAAGAAGGATTGTACGAGCGTGGATCCATCGTTATCGGGAACCTGGGCCCAGAGCTGATTGGTTGTGTTTTGTCATGGTTCCTGATTTTTAGGTAGATGCATCTTTTTTATTTTTTTTGCAGGATGCATTGGTGTCTGACCTGGTGTCTTATTGTTGTGTCCGTTCCAGAAAGTACTTACTGTTTTGATGCAATATTCTAGGCTACAGAGCTTTCTCCGTTAGGCGGTGGGGCACTTTCCTCTAGATTGGACCCATTTGTTTTTTCTCTTTTAGTGTGGTGGGGAGCTGTTAGCATTAGCTGTTTTTGGACAACTATCTTGGGGGCACAGCCACAAGATTTTGTGAGTCGCCTATTGCAGGTCGCTTTACAAAATCACTTGGTTCATGGTTAATACACCCACTGCAGAACCACACAAAGACTAGGTGAGTTTTAGCAAGCTTTAACTAGACAGTCTCTGTAGAGGGTTGTTAATTGCCCTAGGGGCGTGTCTGGCAGTGAACGCCTACTCTCTGTATCGGTAATTTGTCTTCATGTGGCGTTTGTGATTGGCTGTAAAAAGGATGAGTTGATGAGAATAGCTGACCATTATGGCATTGAAGTTGTGGGGAAAAAACGGAGGTTAAAAGTTTAAAAGTTTGGTTTTGTCGTGTTTGGTTGAACAAGGTGTGTTACAGAAAAGTGAGTTGTGTCAAGTCACGGCAGAGTTAGTGATAGTTTAGACTTTTGAGCAGCGAAAGGAGTTGCGAGCTGATTGTAATAGAGCAGTTTAAAAACATTATCCCTCAACACATTGCTAGTTATGTAAATGAGCAGAAGCTTCTTAAAGCAGCCGAGTTAGTGGATGATTTGCGTTAAAGTATGGAGGCAGTTTATCAGAGACACGCTTGGAGGGGGATTGGAAAGGTGGGGAGGACAGTGCTTCCCATGAAAATGTTTAAAAGCCTGGTCCATCGCATATGTCTGCATTGATGGGGCGACCCGAGGGTGGCAGAGTGTGTCACTACTGTTGTGGAGAGGGTCATTGGAAGGGTCAGTGTCTGCTGTTAAAGGCAAAAGTTTCTAAAAATAGAAACAGGTATGTGTGGACCCGAGTGCTGGTTCTGGTTTTGAGGCATTCATCAATGACGCCGTTGTGTCATTGGTTGGTAGTGACAAGCATGTTCCAATTAAGTTGTGCTGTGTCAATTTCTTTTTAACAAATGAGACTTCTAAATGTTAAAGTAAGACACAATAGTTGTAGAAGTATCAAAGTATTTAATGTCTGCATACATGAGTCCCCTCTCTAACAGATTGGCCCCGATCAATGTGCCACAGAGTCTTTTATCCCAGTTTAGCCCCATCCCCAGGAAACCAAGGCTAGATTAACATATGGGCCTGGAGGTGATAAGAGTCAGGAGATAACTTGAGGTAATTACTTTATGACCTTCCCACACACCCACGAGAGCAGTAGTGGTGCCTTCCCGGGCTGGAACATCTGACCCCTTGACCACCCCCTGGAGTGAGTAAAGGCATTGTAAAACATTTGGCATGATAAGACATCTGGCAGGAATGTTATGCTAACTCAGATTTTCCCACCACAGCTATTGCAGGACACAGGTGCTAAACACTCGTTTATTGTGGAGTCAGTGCTGCCTTTTTCACCCAAGACAGAAACAGGGGATTTTGTACTGATGCAGGGTATGGAGCTGGACGTCATTCCGGTGCAGAGCCATTATATTGTGCTTAGTTGTGAGCTGGTACAGGGCATATTGTCGGGGTGCACCCTGCATTGCCACTTGATGCGGTGGTGATGATATTGGGCAACGACCTGGCAGGCAGTGCTGTTTGGGCTGATGTGCCGCCGTCTCCTTTGGTTATTTCCAAGCCGTTAGCGTCTGGAGAGCCAGATGAGGGTGGTCGAGGATTTACAGGGGGTTTTCTCCTGACCGCCTGTGTTGGGGTGTAACAAGAGTATGGTGTATGTTGAACAGGTGGTGTTACTGCCTGATCCCCTATCTTTTTCAAGGGAGGATTGGATAAAGAGACAAAGGGCTGATTCATCTGTCTGTGTTGTGGGATGAGGATTTGCCAGTTGACAAGGTTAGAGACATTGCCCAGGGTTATTTTATTCAGGGAAGGCCTGCTTGTTCCCAAGTGGGTTCCCTGTGATGCCGACTATGCGGGGGGAGGCAATTTTTCAGGATGTATGTTAACTGTGATGTGCCTAACTACGAGATATCCTGTGGCATTTCCCTTGCGCTCCATTGCAGTAGTGATTAAGGCTCTAGCTCAGTACATCTCCATTTTCGGCATTCCGCATGTGATCCAAAGTGACAAAAATTCTAACTTCACTTCCCATATGTTTGAACAGGTCCTGCAGCAGCTAGGATTAAAGCATAATCGTGCATCGGCGTACCATGCAGAGAGCCAGGGGAATGATTTAATCAAACGTTGAAGTCCATGATGCTGCATTGTGTCATGTGAACCTGCTCAAGCCATACTATGCTCTTGACACCTTTGAGGCGAGTGACTCCATGGCTCAGAAAGTGAAAGTTGGCCCCACATTGATGGTTGATTCTGTGCTTTCAGTTCCTGAGGTCCCTGATGCAGGGTTGGACTGTGAGAGGCACATTAAAACCAGATAATCCTGTCCTATGGGGTACACTAAAACATTCTGAGTCCTTGTGTAAGCTGGATAGTTTGTTGGGTGATTACTGTGGGTCACAAAGAGCTGAACTGTGTTGGTCAGGAAATTTCTGGTACTGTTTGCCGATACGCCACAAACCTTATCGAGCATGATATTAATGTAGGGGGTGGATAGGCCAGTCTGCTACTTCTCAAAAAAAAGTAACTCATACCAACTTAATTACTCTACTATCGAGAAGGAAGCATTGGCCCTGGTCTGGGCCCTACAGCACTTTGAGTTGTATGTTGGTACCATGTTTCTCCAGTCCCACGGTGTGGACATCAGACATATTAAAGGTAAGGTAACATTGTGGCAGACGCACTTTCTCATATTTTTTGGTTTGGTTTAATATGGTGCCATATAAAGGTTAGTGATGTTATTGACCTGTGTCTCTCCTCGCCCTGCAGGGGACTGATTGGGAGTAACCTCTTACTTAAGCCAGGCTGCAGCTTATTCAGGCTCTCTGCTTCTCCTTTCACGCACCCACTCCGGTTTTGTTTTGTTATGCAGCCTTAGTTAATTACTTTGCCCTTATACACCTTTCAACATACACACACACTAGTGCCCTGCACGGGCCTATTATCTGGGCCCGAGCCCGGCCCTGGCCCGAGGGGGTGGAGCGCCGGCCCGGCCCGGTCCGACAGGTTTTCAGAATTCTCAGGCCCGAACCCGTATCAAGCCCGACTTTTTTTTGTTAACCTCCCATTAACAATGTTTTAGCGTGATAGAACGCTATATTCATTGAGTGCGATCGTAAATTTAATCTCTCGCTCTGAAAATGGGATAACGCTCTGCAGTTAGAAAAAAACAGCATTCTATTTTTCTGTGAATAAACGAACGGTTTCTGACAGATCAAAGTGGACATAAAAGAGCAGGTTAAAATAGGGGCTCATGTTTCGATCAGCAGCTTGAGAACTCGTTGATATAGGCGCAGTTATAGACCACAAACCTTAACTGAGCACTTTTAACGGCATAATGGCACTTTTGTCAAGCGTTTGAAGCGTTTTTGGTATTGTTTAAATGATTATTTCGCAGTATTATTTATAACACAGTTCTTTAATTAGCAGGTTTAAAAAATAAATTAATTCAGTTGAAAAATAAAAGTGCCCGAGCCCGGCCCGTGTCCGATGTAATTATGCAGTCGTCGGCCCGAAGCCCGGCCCTCGGGCTGTCGGGCCCCTCGGGCCTAGGGCTCCAGTGCAGGGCTCTAACACACACACCCAAACAGACACCCACACACACATAGCTTAATCATTACTGATCTTAACTGATGTTCACACTACACACATTATTTAGCGCATCCTTTTATGTTTATCGGCATCTTATCCTGACTTAATTTGGGTTAATTGATGACCGTTGGTTAATTTGCATAATAAATATTCCTTTTGTTTAAACGTTCATCATGGTGTCTCCCTTTTCACAACTCTTCTATGTTTTGGCGCCACAGTGGTGGAACAATCTCCCTGCCGCTGTCAGGACTGTGCAGAGTCGCTCACCAGCTTCCGCAAGAGACTCAAGACTAATTTGTTCAGAGTTCACCTGGAGTCCTCCTCTACCCCCCCCTGTTATGCACTTATTGTATGTTCGTACATCCTGGCAATTAAATAGTACTTAGCATCATATAGCATCTTACCCTCGCTATCCATGCTGTATACCAGAAAGGATAGCTAAACATAGCAATTACGGTGCACCTTGAAACTTGTTCTATTGACATCCTTGCTGTACCGACCATGATATAGTGTTGTTTTACTTTCTACTGACAAATGTACTTATTGTATGTCGCTTTGGACAAAAGCGTCTACTAAATGCCCTAAATGTAAATGTCAAATAAAGTGCAAAGTTCATTTCAGCTACCACCAGTTGGGGGTGTTTGGAAACATATGAATAAGCAACATATTGAGTATGAAAAGACATCAGATGTGGAAATATATTTTACTAGTGTATATTTGTGAAATAATGAAAGATGAGAAATCAATAATCAATACCCTGCAATGCAGCTTAAATCATTAAGATTACTTATACTTAAAACACTTTTACAGCTCCAAATGCCCACCATAATAATTCATAATAATAATTGTTCTTTCTTTTTAACAGTGTAGTAGCCATTAAAGCCCAGAATCATTTTTGAGCTTCATATGTTTAATGTCCTAAAAGCTAGAAGGGGGCTGACCCTTCACTGCCCAGAATGGCAACATATCTTTCGGTTTCTTCCCTGACATATTTAAAACAGACAAAATGAAATGTTTAAAGTATGCGTAACCTTTGATTGCCTGGGTATAAAACCTTGATTTGAATGTAAACAATGGCATATAGCGTGTTATCTATTGGAATCTATGTGCTTCGTAAGAGTGAATCGCCAAACAAGTTCTTTATAAAATGTCTTATCACAAAGACCAAAGTACTTTATTGCAATTGTTCACATTCGTGGCAGGCATGTTCATGCAAAATGCTCTAAGGCAGAATCGGCACAACAAAGTGATTTTGGCAAATTATATTGATACGATTTTTTATGAAGCCAAACAGGTACGATAGTTTGATCACTCAGACAAACACATGAGTACACTTTCGTATCACCATATGATAGTACAGCTACAGGACGTTGTCACCCAACTGTGCAAGGGTTAAAACGCGCAAGGGTGTGACTACCAGTGCTTCGATGGGACTCGCATGCGAGGGCGAAACCTACATTTATTATTTCAATCTGTTGTGCAATGTTAGGATATAATACCAACAATGGCATTGTGGAGTGTGTGTTGTCGAGCAGATGTAACATGCTGCCATAACAGTGGCTCTCTCCTGAGTGTGTGGTGATAGCTGGTTCATCCTGGGTGCCATGATTGCTCTGCACCACAGGTGTGCAGCCTCACCCAGCCCAGAGTCTAACTAGTATGACTCAGGCCAGGTGAGGCTGTAAACCAGCTATCGACCACACACACTCCACACCATAATTATGCAATTGTATGAAAGAATGAATCATGCAGTTGAGACATCTACTCTGTACATCAAGCACATCAACATCTCTGCTGTCAAGAAAGTCCAATGGCATATAGAGCCATGAGTAGACAATCTACCACAGGTCTGCCCAGCAATGTACACGTTATCGATGATTACGGTAACCTTCTCAGGACGTGTGCATGTGTTTATACTTATTTTATACTTATATATACTCCATAATGGGAAGAAAGACATACACACACACACACAACTAGACTTAGGGAGAGAGACAGCCACTGCAGGCACGTATGTGTTCTCTGCATTGTGAGCCTCATGTTTGCTTGAAGACCCATTAGAAGACTCATGATGATAATTTAACCTGTTAGTAAGTGTGACAATTTAGTAATGAAAGGTTTAGCAGTGCTATGTTACCTTTTCTTTTCCTCGTTTGTTTTCAGCTCTTTTTTGGCAGTTTGGAAGGTATACTTTTCCAGATGCATTATTATTCTAACACTATCTCTCAGTACCACACCAACTCATTCATCCCACTCCATTCACCCTATTTTTCATAGACCATAGCAAGGTCTTTTTCTATTACGCTAACCAACACAGTGCTCTAGATCAATAGCGAGTGTGTTTCCCATCCAGAGAAATAATTTGGCAGTGAAAGGTGAAAGACTTCCATCAACAAATTGATATGCAAGAGTTGAAAATGTTATTTTTTTGCAGTGTTGTTTTTATGTGATAGATGATAGAGCCACATGGCTCCAGATCTCCTCAGCCAGGCTCATATGGCTGTCTTTCATCTTGTCTTATTTAAATAGGCTTGTTGATGCACATTCCCTCCATAAACATGCGCACGCACAGACACACGCACACACACACTGAGGTAGCCACCTATCCAGGTTTTTCCTGAATTATTCTAGGTTCTGCTTAACACACATGGAAGAAGCTTTGAGTCATGTCCCAAAATGAATGTCCTTGTTTGGGTGCTCAATGCATTACTTTACACAGATATGTCCGGGATTTTCCCTGTAAAAATATTGATTCAAAACCTTCTAAAGTGATTGAGGTCAAACACCACCTTAAGTCCTCTAACGTAGATGAACACATTTTAATGTTGCAGCACTTGTTGCTCTGTTCAGATAAACCATGCAGCAGTATGCCCCTCAGGGAATAAATAGGTGAAGCTTTGGCAAAAGAAGCTGGAGTCACATCAGGACATTGGACACTGTTCGACCTGCTTCAATGCTAAACAGCAAGGTTAGAAGGAGAGAAACAAGACGGTATGTAACTTCCTGCAAAAGCAAAAATAATCCTGCTATCATTGTATGATTTTTCCTGCACCAATCCAACAGTGAGGAAAAGCATACTGCCGCAGTGACAAAAGCAGTCAGTCTTTTATTTGTTTCACAAATTCACTTTGCGCATCTTACTCTTGCAACAATGTAAATAATGTTTTTTATATATTATTAGTATTAGGTATTCACAGTATAACTGTGGATACATATTGTTTTTGTAGGGATTATTATTATTATGATTTAGAAACGCTAATTTCTCAGGCTGCTCAAAATTGTTTTAAATTGTCCATCCTCGACAAATGTCTCCAAAAGGTTTGGCACCATTTCGCCCATAGGGGGTGCGATAATAGCGCTCACAGTTAAACGCTCAGCCCCGCTGCCCCAATCGAAACTTGGTATATTATTTGCCTCTTGGACCCATAAGGTCTGTCTGGATAGGTTTTTCTGAACAGTGAAACTTCTGGGATAATTTCAAAATCTTCTAAACACCAATTCGGTCACATTTACACCAAATATGGTACACATGCTCTATGGACGTGTCTGATTAAATATCGTATTTGGGAGTTGGATTTTTATAAAGAATGGCCGATTTAGGGCAGGCAAAATCCAATTATTTACATCAGTGAACATTATTCTATCAATCACAAATCCACTTCAGAAGGCCACACTGCCTTACAACTTGGTATGCCCATAGAGGACATCCTCCTAAACAAGTCTACCAAATTTGGTGTCAATCGCTAAAGAAATTACCTCACAGTGTCCATTTTAATAAAAGCTAAAGTAAGCGCTAGGCAGCACTTCTCCCGCAGGGGGCGCCAAATGACACATAAACCGTACCTACTCTTAAATCATGACTTGGATTCACTCTACATGGCTTGGGGACACTTCTCTCATCGCCCCCGAGTGACGTGCGGTGGCGGTCGCTGGGGTCAGCGGTTTGTGTGGGCAGTGAGAATACCTTTCGAGACTGCTTGTTATGTTATTGTATTTTTGTCTTATTATTATTTATTTATTTTTATTTGTTTGGTTTATTATGTATGCATAGTCTGAGGAGTCAGCAACACCAGCATTTCACACAAACAGGACCCCTACCCCCCTACCCCACACTCCACTTGCAGATATGGTCTCACACAAACACACACACACACACACACACGCACACATACACACAAACACACACACACAAACATGCACATGGCATCATAGAACAAAGGGGCAATTGTTAGAGGGCAATTGTTAAGAGCAACACAGCAATAGACAGCACACGAACAATACACTTTTTTAAAAAGACAAGACAGCAATAGACAGCACAAAGAACAATACAAAAGTCAAAAAGACAAAATCAAACATGCAGTGGGTTGTAGTTTAGAGTAAAATAGTATTACAGTAAAGCATTACTACAGCATGTGCCTATCTATTTAACAAGCTAATAGCTGATGGAACAAATTAGTGCTTGTGTCTGTTTGTTTTAGTCCTCAGTAGTTCTGAGTGTAGTGGGTGGTCAACATCAAGAAGGATGGCATGGGCTTTCTACAGGGCCTGAATAATTCGGACAGACCAACCTGTCTGACTCCTATAACCTTGCTGCAGTGCTTCACGATCGGGCTAAGAGCGTTTTTTTCTTTTCACACTTAGGTAGGTTTCCAAATAAACAAATCCTAGAAAAAGAGTGTTGACTGAATAAAAGATGTGTAAAACATGGTCATTAGTGTCATGTCAACATTGAAAGACCTCAGTTTCTTCATGCAAAACAAGCATTGTTGACCCTTCTAGCATACGACATCAGTATGTGTGTCAAAGCACAATTCCCAGATACTTTATATATGTCTCAACATTCTCCACCGCCTGGCCCTTGATGGTGGTATGTATTGGAGCCAGGGATTTTTGTCTAAAATCAATGGACATCTCCTTGGTTTTGGTTATATTAAGCTGTAAAAAGGCAGCATCACACCAAGCAACACAATCATCAACAACTGGAACAACGCCTGGGGTCCGTTTCACAAAGCAGGTTTAGTGAAAACCCTGCGTTTATTAACCCTGAACTGAGGGAAACTCTGCGATTTCCGTTTCACAAAGGGAGATAACTCAAACCAGAGAAAGAGGGGCAACTCTAACCTGTTTCACAAAGAGAGGTAACTTACGCTCTCGGTCAGTTACCGTAGTAACAGACTCTATGAACCTAACCTGGTCGGGACCAGGTTTTATTCATTGGATCAATCTGTCTCCGCCCTCTTTCAGCCACACACGCCATTTGATTTCCTCATTCATTCAGTCAGCGAGTTTTGGCGTAGCCGTCTGTCAAAAATCATTTAACAAAATCAGAGTCAGTGCTATTTCAGAAGTCCATTAGGCACAGTAGGAGGCGACTTTTTCACGAACATGTCCTTTTGACCAGCGCTCGAAGTGGAAAAAAATAAGTGCCGGTACTCCCTTACTCACACATATATATATATATATATATATATATATATATATATATATAAGCGCTTTGGGTGTCTTGAAAAGCGCTATATAAATGCAATTAATTATTATTATATAATTATTATTTACTGCGCAGAGAATTAAATATTCGTCGGGAGAGGGTTATCAGACCATAGATGTAGGCTAGCCTTTCCAGACAATTATCATTTCCAGACAATTATCTTTTTCAGCGGTACCGTTTCACGTCACAGTCCATCATTTACATACGCAACCTAATCCGTCCTTACATGTGCAACATTACCAACCGTAGTCTCTCACATCCCAGCAGATATTGTGTGTTGCACTGCGTTTCTTTGCAAATGTTTTTTGTACAATGTCGGAGATGTAGAGGCAACTGTATACAGTCAAATAGCCACTTAATATTTACTTTACAGTGTAAAACATGATCAAAATGATCATGCCGAGGTCTTATCTGTTTGAATAATGTAATCTTAAGCTGCTGTCAAGTGCGCTTCTCCCCCGCGGGATTGCACCTAAATGAAATAAATAGTTACCATTCAAGCAGTTTTCCTCTGTAATATTATTGTGATCGCAAAGGACTCCATTTAAACTTACGCAGCAGTGTTGCACTTCTTTCTAAAAACGTGTTGAAACTCGCCATATGAGCGCATTAGTAGTAGGTATATTAAGTATTTCCAATCGAGGTTGGTGACTTCCCCGTTGCCATGGTGACTCGTCGAATCGGGGCTCCATTGATGCTGGCTTTTTATAGTTGTGGTGCACGCGCTCAACCCTAGGTGGAACTCCTCTGAGTTGATCAACTTAACTCAAAACCGGTGTTGTGGAACCGAAATCCCAGAGTTTTCTATCTCAGTGGAGATCAACTCAGCGTTTAGGATTAAACTCAGAGGTTGTTAAACCTGCTTTGTGAAACGGACCCCTGGTCTCTTTCATCTCCAGTAAGCTGACAATAACAGAATTGTCAGCAAATTTTACGTGTTTGTTTCCATACTGGCTACAGCAGTCATTTGTGTACAGGATATACAACAGGGGCGAAAGGAGATCCAGTAGAGGACACCAGTGGTTCAGAGCTTTACCCTCTGGGTTCTCTGGGTTAAAATGTCTAAAATCCAGCCCACCATATTCAAATCTAGATTAACATTACCTATGTTTGTTAGCTAAAATATGGGACTGGATCGTATTAAAAGCAGATAAAAAATCTATAAAAAACGGTTTAAATGTGTCTTAGAGTGCTCTAAATGCTTGAACCACATTTAGCAATGTGACATTTGTGTCTTCCACTCCTCGATTTGCCCTGTAAGCAAACTGCAATGGGTCCAGACATTTATTAAAGACAGACACATCCACATACATGCTAAGACACAGGCATGCATGCACACAGACACACACATTAAAGGGAGAGTGTAATCTCATCTCCTCTGGCGGGCCATCCCTGGCGTTCCTGTGTTGTTGTATTTGTGTTGTATCTAGTTCCCCCATGTCATATACTATCTGTTAACCGCCGCCATCACGCTCCGCTCAGGGGCCCTTTCTTTGTTTTGTTTTGTTTGTTTGTCTTTAAGGGGCTGGGCTCCTGTCCATGTAAAAAAGCGCGATCGCACAGAGAAAAACGTCCGCTTGCCGTTAGAGCTTCTTCAAGAGTTCACTTGAGAAGGCATTTCCAGTGGCTAGTGAGGTTGTTTATGCTAACCTCCTTCTACCCGTAGCGAAGAGCTTATCCCCTCTTGGAGGCCTGTGCTCAGCCTTACCCTGCCCCTCTCCTCCTTTCTTCCACAGGCATATCTTTCAGCCCTGCTGTTTGTCTTCCCATATCACCTCCCTTCCTGCTTGGGCTAGTTGGCCAGGAGGATGGTTGATGTGTGCTGCCTTTGACTTTGGGTATTTAGCCATTTGGATGGCCTAAATAAACAATGTCAAGAGAGACAATGTTGTGGCATGCACTTAACTGTTTGACTGTCAGGCAAGTTACTGAACTTGAAGTTGAGAAAATATGTGGAAATAGTTTTACACGTTGAATGTTTAATGACAGCACAGTTTGGGGAGAGCTACTAGAGATTTTACAGCCAAGTTTTTTATATCCCAAAGTTTTTGTGCTCACACACTCACACACACTGTGGCATCCCTACTCGGCCACGCCCCCTATTCGGGAGAG
The DNA here is from genome assembly GCA_030340625.1 of Merluccius polli. Classification (NCBI taxonomy): domain Eukaryota; kingdom Metazoa; phylum Chordata; class Actinopteri; order Gadiformes; family Merlucciidae; genus Merluccius; species Merluccius polli. The sequence continues at coordinate 43,504 of JAOPHQ010001166.1, forward strand.
TGGAGGCAGGTATATACCGTCGCTGGCCGATAGCCGGCGACAAATCCCGGCCTCCCGAGAGTCCTAATCGGCGCAATGAGGAACACCTGGGTCGGAGGCACCCAGGTGATAAAAGGCGACCACCGACCGACAGGAGGAGGAGGAGAGTCGGATGGAAGACAGGACGACGACGAGGAGCAGACGGAGAGGACGTGAGCCGCACGGCGGACACCTTCCCCCTATATTGAGCATTCCCCGTGTTTGAACCTAAATAAACCGCCGATTGAGGCTTTGGACCCTCTATACTGTTTGGTGTTTACCTTGAGCCTCCACTGCCACCCCGAGTTGCCACATATGGTGGAGAATGCGGGCAGCTCGGTCCACGCACGGCTCAGGGTAGCACCCGACCCCGGGTTTCTTCGGGGGGTTTTTGCCTACGGGTCCACCATGGAAGGAGGGGACCACCAGCGGAGGACGATGCAGAACCCCGGAGCGACCGCAGGCCCCAGGGAGTTGGACCACCGTTGGGACCTGCTGACCGAGGCGGTACTCCGCCTGACCCAGCAGGCCACCCAGGCCCCACCAACCACCGCCCCCACGAGTCGGCTCACTAAGCTGGGTCCCGACGATGAGGTAGAGGCATACCTCGAGACTTTTGAGCGGGTGGCGACCCAGGAGAGGTGGCCCGAGGCCCAGTGGGCCTATATAGTGACACCGTTCTTGACGGGACCCGCCCAGCAAGCGAGCCAGGACCTCAGCCCCGGGGACGCGGGACGATATCCCGCCCTCAAAGCCACCATATTGGCGTACTATGGCCATAGCCTGGCGGTAAAAGCCCTCAAGTTCCGGGAGTGGACGTTCGACGTCCAAGAACCCGTCCGGACCCAGGTAGCCCGTCAGTGTCGGCTAGCCCGGAGGTGGTTGGCCGAGGGAGAGGGACCCAGCCCCGTGGACCGGGTCGTCGTGGACAACACCGTGAGGCAGCTGCCCCCCGACGCCCGGAGGATCCTGGCCCACCAGTACCCCGAGACCGTGGACGACCTCGTCCGCCAGCTGGAGAACTGGCAGGTGGCGCGACGGCTGGCGGCGGACCCGAGACCCACTCCCCGGCCCATCAGGAGAGGGACGCTGACCCCGCTGCCGAGGACCGGACCGTTCCCCACGCCCCGAGACCAAGGGGAACCCGAACGCAGGTCCTGCTACCACTGCGGACAACGGGGACACCTAGCCCGTGACTGCCCGGACCGGCAGGACGTCCCCATGCCCTCGGCGGGTACATGGCCGGCAGACCACCCCGCCTGTATGCTGGCCACCTGTTGGGCCCAAGGGGCCAAGGACTCCCCCACCGTCCCCATCAAGGTGATGCACCTGGACACTCATGCCCTGTTGGACACAGGGAGTGCCGTGACCTTGGTGAGGGCCGACATAGCCGGGGGGAGACCGGGGACCCCGATGCAGGTTTCCTGTGTCCACGGGGACACACGGTCCTACGAGACCTGCCACGTGGTTGTGCGCACGCCACAGGGGGTATATGTAGCACGGGCCGGAATAGTACCGACCCTCCCGGTGCCGTTCCTAATCGGCCGGGACTGCCCCATCTTCGCTCGGTTCTGGAGCCCAGCGAGGGGGGACCGAGGAGGACGAGAGCGGCGGCGGCCAGGCGGACGACCGGAGCAGAGAGAGGCACGGCGACCAACGACCCGAGGGACCACCGCCGGACCCGGACCAGCCCTGGGAGCGACCCGCCGAGCGTCCGCCAGACCCACCGAGTCGGGGGACGAGCCCGACTCCGGAGGAGAGGGGCCATCAGCGCCGGGAAGCCCGGCCCGGTCCACCGGGGACCCGGTACGACAGGGAGACGGACCCAGGCCCGATTCCGCCACCGCCACCGCCTCCGAGAGGGGGAACGGCCCCGCTGAGCCCGAGAGCTCCCCCCTAACCGAGCTGTCGGACTTCGCCCGAGGGGGGGGAGAACTCGGCCCGGCCGGGCCAGTTCGCCACGGCCCAGCACCGGGACGACGCCCTGCGACATGCGTGGGGACAGGTGGTTGCCCACGACGGGCAGGTGAGGGACTCAGTGGGCCCCGTGACCTACCCCCACTTTTGCACCCAGCGAGGGCTGTTATATAGGGTCGACGAGCGGGGGGGGGAGACGGTACGGCAATTAGTAGTCCCGCGTCCGTACATGAGTAAGATTTTGTTCATGGCCCACACTCACTTGCTCGGGGCACATCTGGGCATGGACAAAACCCGAGAGAGAGTCGTGGCCCGGTTTTATTGGCCGGGGGTTCGGAGGGATGTAGAGCGGTACTGCCAGGAGTGCGCCGAGTGCCAACGCGTAGCGCCACGGGGAGGGGAGCGAAGCCCGCTGATACCGATGCCAATCATAGAGACTCCATTCGAGCGCATAGCATTAGACATTGTGGGCCCCCTGCCCAAGACTAGTCGGGGACATCGTTACCTGCTAGTGATCCTTGACTACGCGACCCGATATCCTGAGGCCCTTCCCCTGCGCGCGGCGACCAGCAAGGCGGTAGCCCGAGAACTGACACTACTGTTCAGCCGAGTGGGGCTCCCGAAGGAGATCCTCACGGACCAAGGGTCCTGTTTTATGTCGCGGGTAATAAAAGAACTATTAAAAATCCTCCAGGTCGCACAGCTTAGGACCTCAGTATACCACCCGCAGACGGACGGGCTCGTCGAACGGTTCAATAAAACCATAAAACAGATGCTAAAAAAATGCATCACGGAGGACGGAAAAAATTGGGACCAGCTCCTCCCCCACGTCCTCTTTGCCATTCGCGAGGTGCCCCAAGCTTCCACGGGGTTCTCGCCTTTTGAACTCCTTTATGGGAGGAGGCCCCGTGGAATCTTGGACCTGGCCAAAGAGGCGTGGGAGAGTCATCCGTCCCCCCACAGGACCACGATTGAACATGTGGAGCTATTCCGGGACCGAATGGCGAAAGTGTGGCCCATAGTCCGGGACCACCTAACCCGCGCGCAACAGACCCAAGCGCGGTCATACAATAAGGGGGCGCGTGTACGGACCTTTCAACCGGGCGACCAGGTCCTAGTGCTAGTACCGACAAGCGAGTGCAAATTCCTAGCCAAGTGGCAGGGCCCGTATGAGGTGGTGGAGGCCGTAGGTCCGGTAAATTACCGGGTGAGACAGCCGGGGAGGCGCAAGCCCACCCAGCTATACTGTTGCGAATTAATAACATGTATCATCAGGCTGTAAAATATCTGCACATAGCCAGGAGTAGAAATAAATATACAAGTTGTAGTAACTGCACCTCAACACATGATGGCGCCAAACAATATACTGGGGGCGGCGCTTAACGCTAGCCATTGTGCGTCATGGAGGCCACGCCTCCTGCCCAGAGGCATCCGGCGGAAACATCCGGTTAGGATCAGAATCGTTCAGGCAGACCTCCAGAGGGACGCGCGGACGATCTCTCCACGCGCGTGGCATTTACATTTACTTCCCCCACATGCTTGGTAGATTAAGATAACTAAACCTAAACAAATAAAGTGAGTTAAAAGCGATTCCTGTTGTCGGCGGCCTCCTTCCCTCGGAACACAACCCCACAATCTGGTGACCCCGACATGATTCGAGGTGAACGGAGAGGCTTTGTTTCGGGCTAGAGAGCTTTCGCCACGCGACGGTGTACCCACTCGTCGCCTCTGTTACAAGCCGGCTATTAAACAGGTAAGCAGTTTCCTTTTGCTACGGCTAAAAACTGCATAGTTATCTATAGAATATTAGGTAACAGAGGTGACTAGCGGACGTTGTTGCAAAGCTTTGGTTCTCTGGTCCATAGTCGTTACAGTTAAGCCGAAACAAAAATGAACAGGCGCTCATAACTCTTTTGGAATTAGTTAGATAATATTTAGTCGTTATTATATGACCATTACAAAACAAGCATGTGATCAGTATTGTATCTGCGGGTTCAAGTCCCCAATATTGGTTCAAGTCCAAGTCGAGTATCAAGTCTCAAAAATTATTTAATAATCGTGGTTTAAATCCCAGATTATCAAATAATGACCGTGGTTCAAGTCCAGGAGTTTGAGTCTCCGAATTCTTTTAATAATAGGGAGTTTTTATTGTCAAAATGGTCAAAGGTTGTGACCCACATGATAACGTGGTAAATACGGAGGTGGAGTGAGGAGATCGTGTGGTTATAGAACTTTACTAACAAAGAGATAACTAAAATGGGACGATAATAACGTTCCCCACACAGAGCTGCGCTAACTTGCATGTAAAACAATAACCCGCATAATTCTGCATGTGCTAAATGCTTGATAACCGTACTAATATGCTCTTAACTCCAAACATGTGGCAGTAGCTTAGCCTTCTTTGTCTTGTAGCATATCTGTGTTAGTACCCCCAGGCAAACATGTGGCAGTAGCTTAGCCTTCTTTGTCTTGTAGCATATCTGTGCTAGTACCCCCAGGCAAACACGAGGAAGTGGCTTAGCCTTCTTTGTCTTGTAGCATTTCTGTGCTATTAGCCACAAGCTATCCCGAGGGGCTAGCGGATAGGCTAGGTATTTAGAACTGAAGATAGCCCACCACGGGGGGTTGTTTATGGCTCATTGTTCTCCAGGGGGGATGATAGCATTCCTGTGCGGCCATACGGTCCAGGGTGGAGGCTAATGGCTATGCTAGGTCTAGGGAGAGACAGTAAACTAATATATATAAACCATAGACATATGTACACAATACCAGTGGATTTGGAGCACTTCCACATATGGGCACACACATAGTAGGATATATACACAATATTAACGTGGAGGATATAAAGTGTGCGCATTTAAATAAGTTCTATGCTATGGTAACACAGCAGGGAGCATAGATTACAAATCTCTGTCAGCCATTTTGGGAGTCCCCAAAATGGCCCCCAAAACCCCCTACCCCTCGACCACCCCTACCCCCATCAGACTACCCAGACTTCCCCCCTCCCCCGACGACTGACCATGTGATGGGGACAAAGGAAATTAAGTTAATGAATGAAGTGTGAATGAAGTTGTGCACTCCTAGAATGCAAGGGGAGAAGGCAGAATGGAGCCCAATACAATAATTTGGTTTAATGTTATTATCTAGACATATACATTTATAAATAACTATGTTAACAGATGTCATTACTGTGATAAAAAGTGTTGTTGTGTAAAAACTGATTATTCATAAGCATCAACTTGTCAGTAATAGGAAGGTGTTAAAATTGACATTAACTCTTTGTTTTATTCTTTCCTTTAACCTTAAGAGAAGGAGGGGACCTCCATGCCCCTTCCAAAGAAAGATCACGAACACCTCTTTTTGTTTTTATTAATGATAAGAAATTATAAGGTTAACAAAGGAGGAAAGGGAAGTTGGACAGGACACAATGAGATGGGGACAGTAAGTGGTAATTCTTATAACAGGAGGATTTATTTAGAAAGACAGAGGGAAGTAGACAGAAGGATAGAAGAAGGGAAAGTGTAAGAAAGTTAAAGAAAGTTAAAGAAGGTAAAGAGAGAAATGTGGTCTAGAGAGAGAGGGACAGAGCAGAGATAAAGCCGCAGGAGGTAATTTAGATAAGGAGATCTAACAAAGGAGGGAGGCATTATAGAGTTATGTAGGGGTTTACCTTATAATAGTAGTGGTAATAATAATAATGATGTTAATGATAATAATAATAATAATAATAATAATAATAATAATAATAATAGACATAATGAAACATAACGAAGAAAGCAATGCGAACATTAGGACGGTTGAAGATCAGGTCAACTATGTATATATGTCTGTTATTTGTTTTTGTTTCCTGTTGATTTTGTTTTCTTTGTGTATTTGTTTTATACTTTTAACTGTTTGTGTGAGTGTTTTGTGCTTTATAGGACAAATAGCAGACCAACAGCTCAGTCACGTCACATGAAGCCCCGAACCCCTGGTACCCCCTCATGAGTATTTGTGCATAAGATGGTTGATGGGCATAATACGGCCCTATCTGATAGTTTCATTTAAATCAGAAGTTATCTCCTCTACCACTCGTCCACAGTAGTCCAGAGGTCAACCAGCGCTGGGGACTGTTAAGCAGTCCAGGGACTTTTCTCCCGCCTCAAGCGACGATATGGGAGTGTGGTAGAGTCATAACCTGATACACAGTGTAGGGGTGTAACAATTAATACAGTCAATTTTTGGGTTGCTCAGTTTACCTTCATAATGTGGTGTCCATTGTCTTCTTTTTATATACGATGTTTTGTTTTTGCTCAATGATGCTGACCATTGCTGAGGTTATGATTCTTAGATGGACCAGAGGGTTTTCACCTGGGACACACACACAGGTGCCATTTGATTATTAGAGGTGACTTGGGCGATGACAATGAGGAAATTGAGGCTGGTTTATCTGAGCCATATCCATTTTTAGACAATGGAGGGGGGTCCATTAGAGAGAGGACAGTTGATCTGGGGTTCCTGCCCTAAATGGACTCAAACTCATATTTGGACATTGAAATGGACTCCATACACAAAATGAACAGCAGGAACATTCCTGTTACCAGCGGTTGATAAGTTTCATATTAGGAGGCAACATGGTTGACGGTCTTATCTGAATGTGATGTGTTTTTACACTCTATATTTTCAATTTTCTTTTTGATTCTTTTAATGATTGATTATTCACAAGCGATTGATGTTGAAAGATGTTAACACTCTATAATTATGATTTGTTGTGTATTGACAGTGACTGGATTGCAGAGAAGTGCTTAATCCTGATGGGGGGTGAGATCTTCTCTACCGTCATGATACTCTTTTTTCATCTCCTAGAGGTGGTTATCGACTGGATGATGGTAACCCGACCTGGACAGACCTCTCTTCAGCTGCTGAAAGGATAACTGGGAAGAGCTCTTCCGGTGGGGTGAGACTAGCTCATGAATTTGGCCTTATTAGAACAATTGAATAAGTTTACCTAGTCTAAAAGTAAAATAAAATAATGTGGGCATAAGATTTAAAGGTAACGCTAGAAGACTAAAATAGTTGTGCCAAAAAGCTTGATAAACTAGGACCCAGAATCACTGTCATGTACATATATTTTATGATATCAATATATAAAGGTAAATACAAGTGGGAAGAATGAATGCAACATGCTTAACTTTGTGTTAATTTTACGTGACTTTTTCAAAGTCACGAGGAGGGAATAAGTAGTGTATTTTACTTCAAGGAGGGACTATTTTTGTATTTTATTCCAAGGAGGGAATATTTTTGTATCTTATTTGCAAGGATATTTTATTTCAAGGAGGGAATAGTTTTGCATTTTATTTTCAAGGGGGGAGTAATTGTGCATTTAGATTTTTTGTTTTTTTGTTTTATTCGTTTAAATGTTGAATTTACATAAGTCAGACATATGGTCTTTGAACATTTGCAAGGACCAGGTTAAAGTAATCATTGGGAAATACTTCAGCAATCTGTTGGGAAAGGATCTAATGCATAAGCTAAATAGTTTATTGACATAGAAAATTGGGAATTACTACGACAACGCCTAATGCTGTTATGCTGTGTTTAATACCTTAACTTGTTAGCTCTTTCCACTGCTGTGTCAAAACTACAGCGCCAACACCGGGTGGTGCAGCAGTTACCCATCAAACAAGCGGTTATGTTACATTCACTGGGAATGGTGGAAAGAGTGAACGGGACACTCAAGAAACTGACATTTCCGAGAAACAGAGTGCAGAGCCAAAGGACGAACCACCAACCAGGGTGGAGAAAGGTGACCAGGTGTACCCGAGAGTGTGCAGGGGACAGTGGAGCGCCCCGATTTGATCAGGCTGTGGTACCTGATATCCTGGAGTTCGGCACCTGTGTCTAGGAGGACATGGCACCTGTTTTACTTGAATGTTGAATTATTAAATACACAGTATGCTTCACGGTTGTCAATACAATGCATTATAAGTACGGAATGTGTTATGCTGTAGTCCCATGATTGCTTTAATAATGAAACGGATGAATCTTTTGACGCTGCTAAAATGTTCTGACTACTGGTGATGAGTGGATCCGTGGGGAAGGCACACATGGGTACGTGTTGGTAACCTTGGCGTGTGGGCCTTGCCTATGGATCACAAGATGGGCATTGAATTCATGAACTGTCCGACTTGAGGTTGGCTACAGATACGGGGGATAACACTGATGATCTTTGAGTAACCTGCGTGCATGGAAACCATCTGAGCAATTGCATGCTAGTCTACAGGGCGTTTTTTAGATCTATATAGGGTTAATGCTGCTAACACGGTAATGTCTGTTCTTATACCTGGAGGTATTCGATTTTGGTTATACATGCATATAAGTATTTGAAGGGATTTCATATGGGGAAATTACAATGCATTAACTACTATGCCTTTCTGTCCTCAGGATACTGTGATAATGGTATGACATATGGATTGTATGATGTGATGATAATTTGTCTACTGTTGGCTACGGCCCATGTATTCTTTGAGACACACCAAGGTGAATGCCATCCAATTTAGAGATGCGACAGGTTTTCCTACTGTCTAGAAGAGGTTTTCCCGAACTAAGTCGATTGGTGATGTTGATGTTTTTCTTTTCGCTTGAATTTATACTCACCATTTTTAGACCTTACATGATACATAGCATTATTAATTTATAGTATGGTCATCAGTGATGACCAAGGAGGGACTGTTGCGAATTAATAACATGTATCATCAGGCTGTAAAATATCTGCACATAGCCAGGAGTAGAAATAAATATACAAGTTGTAGTAACTGCACCTCAACACATGATGGCGCCAAACAATATACTGGGGGCGGCGCTTAACGCTAGCCATTGTGCGTCATGGAGGCCACGCCTCCTGCCCAGAGGCATCCGGCGGAAACATCCGGTTAGGATCAGAATCGTTCAGGCAGACCTCCAGAGGGACGCGCGGACGATCTCTCCACGCGCGTGGCATTTACATTTACTTCCCCCACATGCTTGGTAGATTAAGATAACTAAACCTAAACAAATAAAGTGAGTTAAAAGCGATTCCTGTTGTCGGCGGCCTCCTTCCCTCGGAACACAACCCCACAATACCACGTAAACATATTAAAACAATGGAGGGGTAGCGGCGACCCTCCAGTGCCACCGCCGCTGGCCTTGATGGCCCGACCCCCGCTCCCTAACGTACCGATGGGGACCGACCTTAGCCCCGCCCAGAGACAGGAGGTGAACGAGCTGGTGCTCCAGAACCGGGACGTGTTCTCGGACACCCCGGGACGGACCTCGGTTATAGCCCACGAGATTCGGACTCCGCCGGGGGTGACGGTCCGAATCCCGCCGTACCGAGTACCCGAGTCCCGACGTCACGCAATCCGGTCAGAGGTAGAGCGTATGTTAAACCTCGGGGTGATTGAGGAGTCGCGGAGCGCGTGGGCCAGCCCGGTCGTGCTGGTACCCAAACCGGACGGGACACTTCGGTTCTGCAACGACTTTCGCCGTCTAAATGCAGTGTCTGACTTTGACTCTTACCCCATGCCTAGAGTGGATGAACTGATCGAGCGGCTGGGGCCGGCTCGGTACCTGTCCACGCTAGACCTGACCAAGGGGTACTGGCAGGTCCCCCTGACCCCGTCCTCCCGGGAGAAGACGGCCTTTGCGACACCGGGGGGCCTGTTCCAGTACACCGTCCTGCCCTTCGGTGTCCATGGGGCCCCCGCTACTTTCCAGAGGATGATGGACCGGGTCCTAAGGCCGCACTGCGGCTACGCAGCAGCCTACATCGACGACATTATAGTCCACAGCAAGAGCTGGGACGACCACGTAGGTCACTTACGAGCAGTGCTCAACGGACTACGAGCAGCTGGACTCACCGCCAACCCGGCGAAATGCAGGTTGGGGAAGGTCGAGACGGCATATCTGGGGTACCGGGTGGGGAGGGGGAACGTGCAGCCCCAGGAGGACAAAGTGGCCGCTATCCGGGAGTGGCCTCAACCGCAGACCAAAAAACAGGTGAGGTCGTTCTTGGGGCTGGTGGGATATTACCAACGGTTTATCCCAGGGTATGCCACGCTAGCCAGCCCCTTGAACGATCTCACCCGGAAGGCCCTCCCGGATAGGGTAGGTTGGACAGAGGCAGCGAGCGGGGCTTTCGAGGTCTTACGGGGGGCCCTATGTGATGAGCCGTTACTCGTAACGCCTGATTTTAACCTCCCTTTTACCCTCCATACAGACGCTTCGGACGTGGGACTAGGAGGGGTCCTATCCCAGAGCCGGAACGGGGAGGAGCATCCGGTGACCTACATCAGCCGGAAACTCCTCCCCCATGAGAAAAACTATAGCACACTAGAAAAAGAGGCATTGGCCATCAAGTGGGCCATCAATAAACTAACTTATTACCTCCTAGGACACCAGTTCACCCTGGTGACGGACCACGCCCCGCTGAAATGGATGGCCACCGCCAAGGACACTAACGCCCGGGTCACGAGGTGGTTCCTGTCCCTCCAGCCGTACTCCTTCACAGTGGAGCATAGGCCGGGACGGGACCACACCAACGCCGACGCCTTGTCCCGTCGGGATGCGTGCGGGGGCTGGGCCCCGCGCACGGAGGGGCGTGAGCAAAGGGGGGGAGTGTGTGGCATCCCTACTCGGCCACGCCCCCTATTCGGGAGAGTGGAGGCAGGTATATACCGTCGCTGGCCGATAGCCGGCGACAAATCCCGGCCTCCCGAGAGTCCTAATCGGCGCAATGAGGAACACATGGGTCGGAGGCACCCAGGTGATAAAAGGCGACCACCGACCGACAGGAGGAGGAGGAGAGTCGGATGGAAGACAGGACGACGACGAGGAGCAGACGGAGAGGACGTGAGCCGCACGGCGGACACCTTCCCCCTATATTGAGCATTCCCCGTGTTTGAACCTAAATAAACCGCCGATTGAGGCTTTGGACCCTCTATACTGTTTGGTGTTTACCTTGAGCCTCCACTGCCACCCCGAGTTGCCACAACACACACAAACAAACTCACACAGAGACCAGGGGCCGTATTCACGAAGCATTTTATCTTACCGCTAGGAGTGCTCCTAACTCGCGCTAAAACATTTTACGTAGGAGTTTTTTCTTAAAAGTTATTCACAAAGCCGCTGAGACCTACTCATACTAAGGATAAATCACTAAGAGTGAGCTAAGAGTGACGTGCCGTTGCTATGGATTACGTCGATTCTCGTGCACGAGTTTGGAAGCGGTCAGTGCGGTGATTGGTTGTTCAGAGCAGGCGGTCTCTGTGAAAACGAGCCCACTAAATCACCGAAGAACAAGGAAATAGCCTCGGCTAGACATTCCTATCAAATAGTTATGGACAGTGCAGTTAGCAGAATACACACATGATGACAAGTTTGTGCAGACCACGATAATGACGTTGTAGCCTATACGCGCGTTAAAGAGAGAGAAAAAAAGCAAACAATAAAAATACGTAAATTGCATTAATTCAAGGAGGCAATTAAAAGCAGTAAACTATTATCCAATGAGCATATCTCCACTATTCAACACTTTAAATAACAGCCCATACCGGTTGTGGATATTGGCGCATACAGTGATCACTGTGATCACATCCTCTCTCCACAAGATTTCGTGTATTTTTGTGTGCCCTAACATATCTTATATGGAGGAAAACAGTAAACAATAATAAATATGGATTCAACAAATAAAAGGCGACAAAGAGCTAATACGATGTTTTTTTACGCATAGGACTAAGCGTAATCTGCGTAATCACTTACATGTTATACTTTAACTGTGCTCCCGGTTGTGGATTGAGATAGGCTGTCAAGACGTCTTGCAGGGATAGCTGCTGTCACCCAGCAAGACACCCAACTGGTACACGGCGCCTCACGCCTCAGACCGCTCCCCATTAAAATACGCGAATCATGGGTAGACCCTGCAGGCCACTTTGCAACAACATCAAGAATGTTAAAAGTTGCATAAAAAACAATCTGCGTGTTGATGGAATGTACTTTCTTTCTATTGACGAACATGTCCTCATCTTTTGATGGCGCAATTATTTGTATGTGCGTCCCGTCAACAGCACCGACCACACCGGCATACCTGCATGCCATGAAGTTGGCTTTGATCCTGTGTAGTTGTTGATTGTCCAAAGGAAACCGGATAAACTGTGCTGAGCTCTGTCAGCTCTTCTAGCCTGTATGTAAATATATGATCATTGTGGAATCGTGTGTGTGTGTGTGTTCGTGTGTGTGTGTGTATATATTTACATATATGTATGTAGGCTACATTTATTTATATATATATATATATATATATATATATATATATATATATATATATATATATATATATATATATATATATATATATATATGTGTGTGTGTGTGTGTGTGTGTGTGTGTGTGTGTGTCTGTATGTATTTTTTATTCTATTTTTATTATTTTTATTATTATTGTGTTGTGTTGGTGTTATGGACCTTTCATGAGATGTGTCCTTAAAGGAACTATATGTAGGATTGCGTCCTCTCTGGCCAAAACTGTTATTGCAACCACGTTGTAAATACTGTACAGCGTGGTACTCCCTCCCCCTCCCCCCCCAGAGTAGCGGTTGCCAGATTCCCCGTTCCCGGATTACTCAACACAACACTGCGTCTACTAGAAGGAGCAACCATGACAAGTGTTTTACATACTGTTCTTTGCTTTTATTTAGGTAAAGAACATAGAATTGCCTCTGTGTATGAAGTGTGCTATACAAATACACTTGCCTTGCATAGATCCCTGATAATATTGACCAACTGCATCACCGTCACCGGGGCTTCATAGTAATGTGTCCGAATAGAGCAGCCATGTCGGACACACACTCAGGCAATTACCGCTGTTTTATATTCATCCAACACATCCGGACCATCACCGGGGCTTGGCAGAACGTGGAGCAACAGACCAAAACACAAAATGTAAACAAAACAGTTTTACGGCACAGAAATATTGCGTTTGAAATTAAATATTCTGGCTGGACTACTATTATGTCTGACATAAATACTAGTGGTGGATTTCCTCGTTCGTTTGCGCGAACTAGTTCGCGTCGTTCAGTTCGCCATGAAGAGTCGTTCGTTCGTTCGTTCGTGTTTCCGGTAGCGCTGAATCATTCACTGACTCGTTCAGTCGTTCAGTCGTTCACTTAGCTCCTCCCTCGTTCGCGAATCACGAACGACTCGGCTCAGGGCTGTCATTCGCGAACGGCGAATGCCAGCCGAGTCGGTCAGACTCGGCTCCTCCTCGTTCACACAACATTCAAACGAATCACGAATGCAGCTGAGTCGGTCTCGGACTCCCTCGTTCTTCTCATTTACTAACTAATCATGAAATCACGATTCACAATCGTGCAATGGTGCTTGATGGCGTTAATAAATGTGTTAATAGCAAATACAACATTGTGTCTGGTTGAATATGTTAACATATGTATTTCATTTGAGTTCAACAGATTTATTTAATGTATGCATAATGACATGTCAGGATCAAAATGCCCCGTTCCCCCAATTCAACGTAACGTTAGACAAACCAAACGCAGCGGGATGTGTGTGTGTGTGTGTGTGGGGGGGGGGGGGGGGGGGGGGGGGGGCGTAGTAGATTATTGGATGTATATCAGCAAGATAATAGACTTGATTTAGCAATGATGAGTTTAAAGTTAATGATGTACAGTTGTGTTTATTCTGGGCATATTTGATTTACTATTGTGAAGATGGCCATTGGCCACCCCCACTCAAGACCAAGATCCACCAAGGTGGGGGTCCCGGCCGGGTTGCGTGCGTGAGAAGGAAGCATGAAAGAACGAGACAGATTGACGAGACATTCAAATATTTTATTAATCTGGCATGACACAGAAAATACAAAGACAGCATGTATTTACCATTTCACTGATATGTAAATGTAAAAGGCAATATTCAAATGTGAAAGTGGTATTGTTAATGTGTCAACCATTCGAAAGCGTCCTAGACTGTCACAGACAGACAAACAACATACATTGGCTGGCTCTCGTGATGACGAGTCGTGAGTGACGTCTCAGTCCTCGAGTCAATCAGTCAGCGAACGAGTCACGACTCGCGAATCAGCGGCGCCGCGAATCAGCGCGTCAGAGAGACTCAGCGAACGAGACGAACGACGCGAACGACGGTGGCGAACGAGGTCAGTTCGTTCACTTTAAAGAGTCGTTTGTTCGAACTAGTTCGTTCGCGAACGACCCATCACTAATAAATACTTGAAATTAACATGATTCCTCAATGTCTATTGACATATTAGGGTCATTTTATGATTACTTTGAGTACATTTCTTACATATAGCTCCTTTAATTATTGCATCCCGCACTAATTGCACAACAAGTTTTATACCCTCACGATTTAGTCGATATCTCTTGATCAATTCAGTCTTCCATTGTCTCCAAAACATTTCGTCTCGCAGTCATTTTCCGATTCTTTGTGAATAGGTCTTAGTGAGTTAGGAGTCCTCTCGAGGACTTTTAGGCTCTCATAGATTTAGGTGTTACTTCTAGGCCTAAAATACTTTGTGAATTGCTCTTAGTGAAAAAAATTAGGAGTCCTAAATTTAAGACTGACACGCCCATTATTTTTAGGAGTTTCTCCTAAATTCGCCAGTTAGGAGCTACTTTTAGCGCTAAGATCCTTTGTGAATACGGCCCCAGATCCATTTATGTATATAGTCCTTTGTATGAATTGAGACAATTGTATGTCAAACATTGTTACATTATTAAAGGTGGCAGGTGAATCGAGTAGGCCAGCATGGCAATAGAAAACATAGTAATAGTATAACAAACTATTCCTAACCCTTTGCCATACTCTCGTTCCCTTCCACCTGCCATGCCTGCATGCGTATAGTTACTGTAGTATAGTTGCAGTGGAACTGGCGGCTTCTCCTTGAGTCTGTCAGCAAGGGAGCAGGTGAGTCAAACCGAACGCCCTCCAAGTCTTATTTCGGATGTGTTACTTTGCTCTTTTAATAGGGACCAGGCCATTGCTTGGATAGCACTCACACTATTTTTGACAACCTCATCTGGTGGTGGCATGGTTGATGCAGGGGGGCTTTTTATAAAGGAGTTAAACAAAAAAAGAAGCAACAACAATGAAGCAGGCTTCATCTCTGGTGGCTCTGATGACGGCTGCTCCAACCAAGCTGTAATCACATTATGCACTGCCTTGCAAAAGACACTTCCATCATGCATGCCGCTGGGCTAGAAATTCACTTTCAACCAACCGCTCGCCTATTCTGTTTGAAGCACTGCTTGACGGCTTCATTTGTGAAGTGTCTCAATTAGGAGGAATATTTTTTGCCGACGTATCTCGGCGCCCAGGCTGTCTCGCCAGAACATAAAAGCCCAGCCTCTAAGGAAGTCATCACACCCCTCGACAGAGAGAGATAGAACAGACAGACACATACACACACTCACGCACGCACACAACCGTGCGCACAAATGTACATTAACACATTCAGAATCACTAAAAATAGAGACAGCTTCCCTGATAATGCTGGTTAATGCAGCCTGGCCCAGACAGTTGGATTTGCATATCTTTAATGTGCTTTATTTTTTCTTTCCCTGCTCTCCATACTTCTCTTCTTTTCGCGTTTGTTTCTTTCATTTTCCTCTTTGTATTGCACTCTGGTGAGAAACGGTCTTATTGGAATTCTCTGGAGGGTTTACAGTGCATGTTGGGTGGGAGGTTTTTTTTAAATCGAGCATATAAAAAAGAGGACCTGAAAAGAGTTAGACAATTGTGGTAATTAGAGATTTGGGAAAAGCAAGACCCCCTGATTCAACCCCCCCCCGTTTGCGCTCTCTCTCTCTCTCTCTCAAAGGCTTTTCAGGCCTTTTGGCCGATGTAACAGTCTCTGTTTGGTCTGGCGGTGTGATGCGATGCTATTGAGTCTTTAAGCTGTATAGGACAAGCCATCTGGGCCGGGCCGATCCCACTCTCTGAATCCACTTCTCAGGTTTCCCCAACTGACCCACCTAGTCAGCCAAGCGGTTGCTGCCCTCTCTCCCATATTGACCACATGTTCATTTGAAAATGGATTGGCCGAAAACACTGTTTATTCGAAAAATGTATCACTGTGATCATTGTTCATGCTGAAAAAAAAAGTCACTCAATTGATTATAATTTTGATGAGATTAATTGTTTTACTTATTTATCAAGTAGAAATCATTATAGAATAAATATTTTTGTTTTTTCTTGCACATTTATCATACTGGGCTTCAGCGGTGTTGTTGAAGATGTTCTGTGCCGAATGTTTTGGTTTGTTCTGGAGCTGATTTAAAAAAATATATATTTTTACAGAACTGAAGTTTGCTTGTAATTGCATCTGTTGAGGCGCTATAAAGCCCTGCATCATATAATCTCATATAACATGGCATTATATGCCTATTCCTCAAGTTGTTTATTGTTCACAAGGCGCTCGCATGGCCGATTTACACCTAGAACAGGGCTGCCAAGTTTCACCATTGGGGGCGGAGTGACCCAAAATTTTACACATTTTGGCAGCGACGACCCCTCTTCCCCACCCAATTATTTTTGCAACTTAAACAGTTTCTTGCAATTTTACATGTTGTTTGTAATTGATCAGTACAAGTAGAAATGAAAACAATTGGAAAATCTGATAAAACAATTAAATTCAGACAATGGTTTTATTTATAAA
The DNA here is from genome assembly GCA_030340625.1 of Merluccius polli. Classification (NCBI taxonomy): domain Eukaryota; kingdom Metazoa; phylum Chordata; class Actinopteri; order Gadiformes; family Merlucciidae; genus Merluccius; species Merluccius polli. Next base: position 60,142 of record JAOPHQ010001166.1, read on the forward strand.
ATATCAATGAATACAAATGGATGTATAACTTAATCCTTAGTACAGAATCTAAAAGAAGGGCATGATTCAGCCCCTTGGTCAGCTGTGTGTGTGTGTGTGTGTGTGTGTGTGTTTTGGTTTACAAAGGTGTTCCATGTTGTAGGTGTTTGTGTAGGTGTTTAATGCCTCGAGGTAAGGGGCTCCCACTTGAAACATTGTGGCCCATCTTCACAGTCATGATGGATGAAAGGTTGGAAGAGAACAGTCGTTCAGCATCAGCATTTGAGTGTGGTACCAACACCAACTTGGCAATAAAAGAAAGCCTCCCAAATCTGCTCATACAGATTAAGTACACCTTTGAAAAATGGTCCAAAGGAAGCCTAATTACTCTCTTGTGTTTTTGTGTATGCATTAAGTTGATGTGTAGTCAATGTGTATGTCAAAAGGTATAAGTCAAAGTGTAAAAGTATAATTCTTACCTTATTCTTCATTGATGCCATGGTCCCCTAGCCTAGAACTCTAGACACCCCCTAGCGGCAGCAAATTTATTTGGCAGCTATGTAGGGTCTAGCACAGCTCCGTCTGCTTTTTGGTGCTGGAAACACCAACGATGTCTTGTATGTCTGACCAATCACAGCGTGAGGGGCGGAGTCGAAAGCCGGGCTACCTAATGACGACAGAAATGCGACGGTTCTGTGTTAGAGGTAAACAATGGCTGCTGCTGCTGGCGAACGGTTGTCTTTCCACTCGGCTTTGGCCGCGACTCTTCAAGACTTTAAGTTAACATTTTATTTGAGAAAAGAACAAAGAACGGCACTGAAGTCTTTCCTCGAAAATAAATATTTATTCTGAGTTTTGATTAATTACGTAGTCAGAGCCGTCGCTCTGACTACATCACCTTCTTCGTTGCTCTGATTGGTTGTAGCGCTATCCTATTGCGTGCAGAGGGAACTTGAAAGACAACCGTTTATCCCGCCCACACTGCCAATGGAGCTGATCCAGACCTTACATCTTTCTGATGTAGGTCTGGCTTGCCAGGCTAATGGTCCCCCAAAAGCTCTCAACATCGAATGTGGCTCTATCTTGGGGCATGGGAATGTCCATGAACTGGTAATCCAGAAACTCCTCACTCAGTTGGTCAGGCTCTTAAGGTTTGTGGTACGGGAGAAGTTCAGCAAACGTAAAACGAACACATTGTGCACTAGTGATGGGAATTATGGGTCTTTGAAGGGGGCTTAGATTCAAACTTAGACATCCCACCAATATAATTTCATTTTGCATGTGTGTTGTGTGGACTAGGTTCAACAGCACTAATTTACTCATATTGCTCGACCTAATGTCAATTATCTGCATTGTAAACATTACACAAGGTGACACCATATCCCTCTGCTTTGTCAGTGAATTTACTACTTCGAATTTACTCTCTGTATGAAATGTGTTATGTTAATAATGTTGGCTTGTCTTGAATGCAATTCATGCAACACTTGCACAATAAAAAAACAAGTATAATGAACTTTTTTTTATACAAAAAAGATTTTAGTGTAAATCAGATAGATAAAACGATCATCTGAAAAACAATTTTGGCTCATTTTGTTTCCCCAAACACGTCTACCTCTTGTGACTGGCTGGTTCCCATTGTTATGGGGAAGTGGGTTTTACCTTGCACAATGCATGATGCAGCTGGATTCACGCAAGATCACAATCACGCGTCATGTTAAATGGATTTAGGGCAGGCAGACGGACAGTGAAATTTGGGCACAACGATTAAAAAATTAAGACTGGGTTCCCTTTGTTCATAACACATCAGATGTGGTCGTCAAACTTTACAATTTTCCACTCCACACTCTCACAGGGGTAGTTTCTTCATGGCATACACCACAGCCCTCACCAGAAATGCCAGTGCTGCCTAATTGGAACCTTTCCACTTGTTGCAGTGTAATGTCTCCTGCATCAAGGAGCGTGTTGAGCGTAGCTTGAGTAGTAAAGCCTATATCAGCTTTTATCCTGCCAGAGATACAATAAATCAACAACTTTAAACTTAGGAACAGATAAGTACAATATACAATACAATTTTTCTTTCACAGGTTTCTTTACAGAATTCATTAACAATCATCAACAACCACAATAGCTAACTTGAATACCCCCTCTTTAAGCATCTCCCATCACATCAGTGATGACATTACCAAACTCATAACTTGTCTAAACAAGCAGCCCTCCTCACGAACAGTCTACGAGAGGTCAGTGAGTGGATAGTGTATGTGTGTCTGCTTATGTGAAACTTGGAAACATGGAGAATTACCTGGCAGTTGGTTTGATGGGTCCTTATAGAGGGTTTCATGCGATTTCCGGCTCTGCAGTACTAGAGGCTTCAGAGGCTTTTTGAGCACAACTTGCGGATTCAATTTGTCATCAACAAAATTGTATTTCAGAAAAGATTTCCCAAATGACATTTAACCAAAGAAGTAGCACTTAAAGAAAACGGGAACAAACAGCACATTATTTGCAGAAGCATATCCCAACCCTCCCATCACGTCAAGTCGAGTCAATTGTATTTGTATAGCCCTTAATCACAGTTACAGTCTCAAAGGGCTTTACATGCCATATATTTATGACACCCCCTAACCCTAGCCCCCAAAGGGCAAGAAAATACTCCCTTATTATAAGGAAGAAATCTTGAGAAGGAACACAGTCAGGGTCAGGGATCCCTCCTTCCAGGGATGGTTAGGAGTGCAATGGGTGCCATAATTGACACATAGTATTTCAAGCATACATTGTACGTAGAAATCATTTAAAATTAATTTTGTCCATGGTGATGAGGTGCTGGCTGGTGAGCAAGCTGGTAGCCATCCGGTGTGGTGGCCAGATGTCCAGTCATGATCACAGCAACACACTAAAACAGAGACAGCATTATGTTTAGATGGGGCTGGGTGGACGCGTCGACTCTCTCTCACTCACTCACTCATACACACACACACACACACACACACACACACACACACACACACACACACACACACACACACACACACACACACACACATCATCCTCGGAGGAGGACTACTCTCTTTGGGGGAGGCGGTTGAAGGTGGAAAATACTGGCAACGTTGCTTGGAAGAAGAGCAGGTACACCTCCCTTATTGGTTTAGAGAATGCTTCCAACAGCCTCCTGAACCTCAGTTGTTTTTCATCTGTGAATAAAAAAGCACAGGTTGTGCATACTACATATTTCTACATTTCAGTCCTTTGTAATAATCTTGCATTCATATAATTGAAATATGAGGCCTACTTGATAACTTGAAGTCCATTGGCTCATATATGCTGCAGAATGTGAGTCACATCTCCAGGCTCAACCATCAAATGGTAATGTGCTGGAGTATTTTCATATACTCACTTCTACGGAACTCAGAAGATACTATGACAAAATATGTACATCTTAGTTTTCAATCCAATCAAAGTCTTAGATTCAGGTCATAGATTCATTACACCACAGCATAACAAACCATTTTACTTGGCATTAGGCTTAGCAGATAGGTCAATGAAAGCATACATGATTATACTCCCCTCCAAAAACCCCAGCCCAGCCTGTTAGGCAGTGTTTTGGATGATGTGACAGGGGCACCCATGGACATAGATGTTGCCAATTTCATTACAAATTGTGGACGCAGTGGAATGTTTTGCTCCTGTATGGACAGGTGCATCATCAATGGACAGACTTACGCAGTTTCCCTATGGTATGGCCTTTTTTTGCCATTCATCTTTTGATAGATCACTCCCTATGCCTGCTGGTGGTGCACATATCCAAAAACCTGTGGACAACTTTCCTGGCATCGCTGTCGCATATTCCCACACCTGCAATGATAAGGTACATGTCTGCCAGATTAAAGCTACATGTCAGACTGAAATTGTGTGTGTGTGTGTGTGTGTGTGTGTTCTGTGAATTATATTTTGTAACAAAATAGGTGCTGGAACATGTGGAACACAAAAAAGAAAAATACAATAGCTGTCAAAGTAATACCTGTATCGTTTGACCTATCTGTGATCAATGTAAAAGGATTTTCCCACATCTTCATAACCAATTCCTTTCAAAAATGTGGCGCCACTGCTTCATTTATTATGTTTTTTTGCAGGCACAGTTGTAGTTCTGCACAGTGGGGGAATCTTTAAAGCATTCTTTCAGCAAGGGGCCAAATGATCTGCTATGCAAATGGAACATGGTGTTCGATCATTGCCACTGCCACCTTTACCTCAGCTCTCCTGGTCTGCAACAGAAAGGGGTTGGTTAAAGAGCTAAAACATGTAAAACATTTCATGCAACATTAAGTAACTTTTTTGTTTGTTTTATTTATTATTAAGTATGATGTTATAAACTACAATGTTAAAAGTGCAATTTAAAAAAAAAGGGGCAATTTCTACCACCAGTTTGGTGTGTTTGGAAACGTATGAATGAGCAACATATTGAGTATGAAAAGACATCAGGGGCCGTATTCACAAAGGATCTTAGCGCTAAAAGTAGCTCCTAACTGGCGAATTTAGGAGAAACTCCTAAAAATAATGGGCGTGTCAGTCTTAAATTTAGGACTCCTAATTTTTTTCACTAAGAGCAATTCACAAAGTATTTTAGGCCTAAAAGTAGCACCTAAGTCTAGGAGAGCCTAAAAGTCCTCGAGAGGACTCCTAACTCACTAAGACCTATTCACAAAGAATCGGAAAATGACTGCGAGACGAAATGTTTTGGAGACAGTGGAAGACTGTGAATTGATCAAGAGATATAGGCTAAATCGTGAGGGTATAAAACTTGTTGTGGAATTAGTGCGGGATGCAATAACATCCCCGACTAACAGGAATAACTCGATTAGGAAATAAAATGTTTGGCAACACTACGATATTTAGCAACAGGGAAAATGCAAGTTTGCAATGCCGACGATTTAGGAATATCGCAACCATCAGTCAGCCATAAACCGAACCATCAACGCGCTCTGTAGACCACATATCAATTCAATTAAATTCAAACTTTATTAAGGACACATCTCATGAAAGGTCCATAACACCAACACAACACAATAATAATAAAATAATAAAAATAGAATAAAAAATACACACACACACACACACATATACACATATATATATATATATATATATATATATATATATATATATATATATATATATATATATGTAGCCTACATATATGTAAATATACACACACACACACAATTCCACAATGATCATATATTTACATACAGGCTAGAAGAGCTGACAGAGCTCAGTTCAAAGTTGGTTAAGGCTGAAATAATACCATTAATATCATCCAACAGTTTAGTTCGGTTTCCTTTGGACAATCAACAACTACACATGATCAAAGCCAACTTCATTGCAATTGCAGGTATGGCCGGTGTGGTCGGTGCTGTTGACGGGACGCACATACAAATAATTGCGCCATCAAAAGATGAGGACGTGTTCGTCAATAGAAAGAAAGCACATTCCATCAACACGCAGATTGCTTTTGATGCAACTTTTAACATTCTTGATGTTGTTGCAAAGTGGCCTGGGTCTACCCATGATCCGCGTATTTTAATGGGGAGCGGTCTGAGGCGTGAGGCGCCGTGTACCAGTTGGGTGTCTTGCTGGGTGACAGCGGCTGTCCCTGCAAGACGTCTTGACACCTCTCAATCCACAACTGGGAGCACAGTTAAAGTAGGCCTATAACATGCAAGTGATTACGCAGATTACGATTAGTCCTATGCGTAAAAAACATCGTATTAGCTCTTTGTCGCCTTTTATTTGTTGAATCCATATTTATTATTGTTTGCTGTGTTCCTCCATATATGTTAGGGCACACAAAAATACACGAAATCTTGTGGAGAGAGGATGTGATCACAGTGATCACTGTATGCGCCATTCTCCACAACCGGTATGGGCTTTTATTAAAAGTGTTGAATAGTGGAGATATGCTCATTGGATAATAGTTTGCAGGGTGCTTTTAATTGCCTCCTTGAATTAATGCAACTTACGTATTTTTATTGTTTTTATTGTTTATCTCTCTCTCTTTAACGTGCATATAGGCTACAACGTCATTATCGTGGTCTGCACAAACTTGGCATCATGCGTGTATTCTGCTAACTGCACTGTCCATAACTATTTGATAGGGATGTCTAGCCGAGGCTACTTCCTTGTTCTTCGGTGATTTAGTGGGCTCGTTTCCACAGAGACCGCCTGCTCTGAACAACCAATCACCGTACTGACCGCTTCCAAACTCGTGCACGAGAATCGACGTAATCCATAGCAACGGCGCGTCACTCTTAGTTCACTCTTAGTGATGTATCCTTAGTATGAGTAGGTCTCAACGGCTTTGTGAATAACTTTTAAGAAAAAACTCCTACGTAAAATGTTTTAGCGCGAGTTAGGAGCACTCCTAGCGGTAAGATAAAATGCTTTGTGAATACGGCCCCAGATGTGTAAATATGTTTTATTTGTGCATATTGGTGAAATAATTATGAAATCAAGACATCAATACCCTGCAATGCAGCTTACATTTATTACGATTACTTTAAGAAAAAACCCTTAAAACCAAATGTTCCAAATTCTCACCCTAATAGTGGCAGCTCAGTTGCTGGAATTTCTTTTTTTTTAACAGTGTAGTAGCCATAAAAGCCCAATCCATACACCTTTTTGAGGTTCATATGTATCTTGGCATCTTGTGCTGTCATACCACCAACAAAGGCTGGGGCACAAAACTGTGCAATGCTGCTTTTTGCCCATAGTGCCTATACTTTGGCCTGATGCCCCTTGCTTTTTATGTCTCCTACTGTTTCCTCCACTGTCTCCCATGACCTGGTAACTTTTTTGAAAGGGGACTGACCCTTCGCTGCCCAGAATGTAAACATATTTTTGCTTCTTCCCTGACATCTTTGAAACAGATAAAATGCAATGTTTAACGGCGTAACTTTTGATTGCCTGGGTATAATAAACGTGAAAATAACAATGTGTCTTTGAAGATTCAAGAGAAGTTTGAATGATATAAATCTGTTCAGAATTATGCGTATGGACTAAATAACATGCCAGAGCGCTCTGCCTCACAACATGGAAGCGAAGTGTGTAGTGAAGGAATGACCCAGTCTCTACAAAAGCTAGCTACTTAGCTATACTGTAAATCCCCTTCTTCTACGTTCTACTGATTTGATATTTTAATGGTCTCCAAGTTGCCTAACAAAAGCCTACAAATGAAAAAAAATGCTTATAAATGCGTTATGTGGGCGTTACGTTTATTTTCATTCCCCGGAATGTCCCGGCAAATGGCTTTTTCCCAGGACTTCCGGTTTTTCAAAAAATTACAAGCGCTTTCTCAGTGCCCTGAGCCGGCAAAATCGGCAGAGTGGAATGGAGTTTGGCTCTGAAATTCAGCTGCCTTGTTGTTAGCCTGAAGAGCTACACAAGATTTTGCAATGGCTGCTAGCAATGAATACCAATCTACGGATCAAATGAGGACTAACTTCAGCCAGGTCTTACTGAGTGAAGTGACAGATATTTATTTGAGCCAGAATACTGAGATAATCTAGCTGAGACGGCAGCAGGCAAATGTGCAACAGCGTGTTTAGCGTCTCTCATTAAAGTAATAAAGTATCGCTGCATGGACAAATAGTTTTACGGCTATGTTTATAAATGCCGTATTACCATTACTAAACCACTATTTTTAGAGTTTACTCATGCACTTTCAGCATCTCATTCAATGCATAAAGTACTGTAGTAAATTACTTAACCACACCTGAGGAACCCATAGAAAGCAGTGAAGAAAACAGCTTCCTGTAATAAATCCAGTTTGTGCACTAAAGGTAATGAGAAGGGAAGGCACTTATCATTTCTTCCTGGATGCTCTTTTTTAAGGCTGTTGAAGAGGAGGCGAATGCTGTGGGGTTCCCAAGCAGGTAGATTGTATATCTAAGGGAAGTGCAAGCATTTCTTTTAGCCAAATGTTGGCAAACTATTGATCGTTGTAGAGACCCCCAAAACCAATGGAAAGACTCTGTAATGAGATGGCTAAGAATTCGATCGCTTTCAGTGGGCCTTCGGTTTTCTCTGCAGAGAGAGGAACACCCAATTGGATAAAAATGACCTAATGCTAATGCATTGATCTGGTTGGGACAGAGGATAATCCACCATTAGAAATTCATTCAACAGGTGTAAAATGAATGTAGTTATTAGAAGTAATTCAGCAGTATCCAACAAAGCAGTTCTGACAGTGTATTGAAATTGCAAGGGCCCAATAATGTAGCCCTTCTCGACCCCTATTTCTGATTCTTTTAAGGTGGATTTAAGATGATTACAGACATGGGATACTTTTGGAAGAAAACCTTGAACCAAACCAGTAATTAAATAATTGACAAAACAACAATGGGAATGCTTTTTCAATGCTTTGCCAAGCTCTGGGACAGGTGTAGAAGGTTTCACTTCTTTCTCACAACACAAGTGCGGCGGGGACACATGGACCTGGGGTGGCCATCTCCCAAGCATGTATGAGTCTACAGTTAGAGAATCAACGTACATTTTCATTAAAGTTCATGCAAAGGGGGTTCTGAAAAGTTTTATATTCAAGATTCACCTTTTCACTCCTCCCTTCCTCCGTTTTTAGAGCAAGGTATGGAGACTGTAGGCCTATGGGCTGGTATTGCTTCTGAAGTTAAAGGCAGAGGCACTGTGTGCGAAAAAAGACCCACACACCAGTCCAGTCTTTGATCGGATTTTTGGATGTACGATGCTGCTTTTGCCAAGAAAGATTTGAAAAATAATGTGCCCCCGTAAGACATTGCCAGGTCGGATATTATAGGTAAATATGTGTCGAAAAATATATTTCAAATCTAGGATCTGGAAAATCTTCACTTATATCTCTGAAGACACCAAAGACAACGTTAAACTCCACCATAGTCAAAAGTCTGGGATCGCTTTCTTTGAGGACAACTGAGACCTCTTCACAGTCAACAAGACGTCTGTCCAATATTTCAGTTGAACACAGCAGAATTTTTACCAAATAAATGTCCAATTACCTGCCCCACCCAGTTTCCACAACTTTTCTTAACAACAGTGTACATTCACCCGAAGGCAAATGGCGCCTCTGCCTCCAGCGCTATTTTTGATGTTGTGCAAAAACTGCAGTCGGTTTCACCTGATACCCCAAACTTTATATTGGGTGATTTTAACCATGTCTCCCTTGAAAAGACAAACGTTTATCAATATGTCTCCTGTCCAGCTCAGCTGGTTAAGACATTGGATCTTTGTTATGGGTCAGTAAAGGACGTTATAAATCACTCCCACTACCCCCACTGGGCTCTGTGGACCATAAATGTGTGCATCAACTGCCAATATAAAACAGTGTTAAAGAGAGAGAAAGCACTGACAATGGACATAAAAGACTGGACAGAAGAATATGTGTTTCGCCTGCAGGAATGGTATGACTGCACTGACTGGGACATGTTTAAACAGTCTTGTAATGATGATTTGGACAAACTTGTTGATGTTAACATGCTCTTATGCTTTGTATGGACATGATCATTCATTGTAAGCAAGTTAAAGTGTAAGGTTCCTAAAATGTCCCTAACAACAAACCATGGGTGACCAAATTAGTTAAGTCCAGCATACAGAAAACTTGAAGATCAGCACTTTCACATAGACCAAAAGGATGTTGAAAATGCCTTATTTTCGGTGAAAGTAAATAAAAGTCATGGACCTGGTCGTTTACTTAAATCTTTTGCAAAAGAACTGACATCTAGTTGGCTCAAAACTCTTAATGAATTTAGACCAGTTGCTCTCACATCAATTTTAATGAAAACCTTTGGAAAAACTGGTACAGTCAGAAATCTTAGCCAGAGTCACTTTGTTTAGCTTACTTTTTATACACTTGGAGGGAAATGGGTCTCATGCTAGAATTCTATTTGTTGATTTTCTTCTGCTTTTATTCAACCCCATATTTTAGCCAGTAGGCTTCTAGAACAATTTGACTTAAGTAACAATCTTGTGGGCTGGATTCTTGACTTTTTAACTAATAGGACACAAAGAGTGAGGGTAAATGAAATTCTTTCTGAACAAGTTTGCTCCTCCACTGGCTCCCCACAAGGATGTGTGCTTTCGCCCCTATTATTTATCCTCTGTCTACAGTGGTTCTCAACCTTTTTTGAACAAATGCCCCCCTGACCATTCCATGATCCTCGTACCGCCCCCCCCCCCCTTACAAAAAAACCCCCAAAAACTACAGGGTGCTGGTGCTTTAAGTGTTCTTGTGGTAAACAGTGTGTTAAGACTGGATCAGGTTTTATGATGAGAGAAGCCATTGTTTTGCTTTAAAATCTCTGTTTTTATTGGATTGGAGCTGTATTTATGCCCCCAACAACTTGATGTGCTGCTGAGCAAATCTGACCATTTTACAGGAAATTAAAGCATTGATTTTAAACATTGCCTCCAAAATGTATGTTTTTGAGACATAATAGGTCATGTTTGTACATTACTTAACTGGAGAAACTGGTAAACAACATGGAAATGTTATTTTAGTTGTAATGTGATATAAAATATTAAATAGGATAGGTTATATAAGATATTAAATAGTCCGCTCGACTTGTAAAAATTAAAAAAATAAACTCACGATTTTAACTCTAAAACGCATTAAAGTATTATTAATTGATTAAATATTTCTTTCTTTCATAAGTGACCATGGTATAAGCAGGATATAATAATGCCCTTCGAGGTGTCCATTAACAGAAATGAATGGATGACGCGGAGGTGTGAACCGTCCGACGCGAAGCAGAGGACGGTTGCTTCCACGAAGTCCATTCATTTTGTCAGGCATTATCCCTTACTTATACTATACTTTATATTTCGGCTGCAAACCGCAATTCTTTTTTCGTTCTCCGTAACTTTGAAATATCTCCACACTGCCGACATCTTTGTTTATGTTTACCGCGTCACTGCACGTTCTTTGATTGCGTCAGTAAAACACGCCGCGTCACTGCACGTTGTTTGCTTGCGTCATTAAAACACGCCGCTAATATGTAATATATATATTTGGCCTTGTTTTTCACTCATTCCACCGAATACCGAATATGGCTTTTTTTTGCAATATTCGGCCGAATATATTCGGTTACCAAATATTTGGTGCATCCCTCTTTGATTGTATTGTTGTGTGTGATTAAACGTGGTTACATTATCGTGCTTGTGTACGTTTTCATTGGTTATTTAAGTTTTAGCCCGCGAAGATGAGGTGACAGCTGTCAAAAGTAGCGTTTGTGTTTCCCGGATTTCGCTGCTGCTGTGGTGGATTTGTTTGGGCGTTACTATGGAGACCATTCTTGCTCGGCTTGCCCGATCGTGATCAGGGAGCAGAGGGGAGATCTCCAGGGGCGACGTCGGGGTTTACTCCCTTTTACCCAGCAGTGGAAGCAGCAGACTCGGGTTCTTGGTCTCACACAGCAGCTTTATTTGTAGTTGGGAAACCATTAAAGTTTAAAATGTAGAGTTCAAATGAACTTTGTACGAGCCAAATTGTGGCGCCCCCATTCGTGCCTGAGTGCCCCCATACCAGCCCTCACGCGTCCAGCACCCCCCAAAATGTTTATAACGCCCCCCAGGGGGCGGTACCACCCCCGTTGAGAAACCATAGTCTACACCAATATGTGTCAGAGCACTTGTGAAAATAGGACCATTTTAAAGTATGCTTATTGTTAGTCGGCTCCAGGATAATGAGACCAGCCAGGGCCTAGTCATCGACCACTTTGTCAAGTGGTGTGAGGAGTCCCATCTTCAATTAAACATATCTAAAACCAAAGACATGATCATTGATTATCGAAGACATGCCCACACACATGAAGTCCTATCCATTAAATGTCAGACAGTGGAATGTGTGCCATCTTACAAATATCTTGGGGCAATTACTGCTTCAAAACTAAACACTGAAGCAAATTGTGAAGCAGTGTGCAAAAAGCAGCAACAGCATTTTTTTTGTTTGAGGAAACTCCTATTTCCACATTGACAAAACCAGAAACTCTCTGTATCAAATTGTTAAATGGTCCATTGGTGAGTCACAGTTTAACCCAGCATCCTTGTACACCAGACAGTTTCAGCGGATAACCCGCTTGATTTGAAATGACGACTCCCACCCTTTGCACAGTGAGTTTTAGCTTCTTCCTTCTGGATGGAGGTTTATAGGTGTAGAAAAAATGGTAGAATAGCTTTGTTCCAACAGCCATCACTCAGATGAACAAGTTATAGCAATATTACACAGATGCTACAGCTGCACTGTACCTTATTTATTCTAGTAGCTAATTATTTGAGTGGTTTGTATTGTTATTTTTCTCTTTTTAAGTCCTCATTATTGTCTATTGTCTGTGTTGTTTGTAAAATGTGTGTCAAGATGGATGCCTTGTCTACTGCAAAACAAATCTACCAACCAGGTACAAATTAGAGATGTTCCGATACCATTTTTTCCCTCCCGATACCGATTCCGATACTTGTGCTGTGGGTATCGGCCGATACCGAGTACCGATCCGATACCACTATGTTATGAAAAAAAAATAGCATACATGCATGACTGTGATATGATTATCATAGTGGTAAGGCTCAGGTTAAACTCTTTGTAAAACATGAATAAATAGAGCAAATTCAAGCCATTTATTTTTAAATAGAACAGTTAACAGCTAACCTAGCTATCCCTTTTTAGTGTTGGCGTTTTATTTGATTTTAACATCTGACTGTTAGTGAGAAGAAAAGATGGATGAAAAAAAACAGGAAAAAAAACAGCGGTAAAAGCTAGCGAGTGAGTCCGGGAGAGGGCTGCTCTCCTCGGACACATTACTCTGAAGCCCCGGTGACGGTCTGGAAGTGTGGATTAATAAATAAAAACAAAACAGCGGTAAAAGCTAGCGTGTGTGTCCGGGAGAGGGCTACTCTCCTCGGACATATTACTCTGAAGCCCCGGTGACGGTCTGGAAGTGCGGATAAAAAAAATAAAAACAGCGCTAAAAGCTAGCGTGCGTGTCCGGGAGAGGGCTACTCTCCCGGACACATTACTCTGAAGGGGGGGGTGCGCGCCTCGGACCTACGGCCAACGGCGGGGAGGCGCGTGCGATCGCAACACACCGCGGACCTACGGCCGACGGGGGGGGGGGGGGGGGAAACCGGATGGTCCGGCCTAAAGCCGGACGAATGGCTACCCTATCGGGAAGTGCGGATTAATAAATAAAATATGTGAGCGCGGTACAGCGGACCTGAACCGGATGTGATGAGACTTGTTTCGCAGAATGCATAAGTATGTTGCGCATAGCCCCTATTAGATTACTAATTGAATAAATTACATGGTATCGGATCGGTGCCTGGACTCCAGTAGTCGCCGATACCGATGCCAGCATTTTCGGCAGTATCGGAGCAATTTCCGATACTGGTATCGGAATTGGAACAACTCTAGTACAAATAAAGTAGCTGCAGGGACTAGTTCTGTGTGGTGTACGTCAATTGGGGGTGTCAGCCATGGTCACAGCTGTAGTGGCAGTAGATGAGCCTGAAGTAGAAGCTTGTGGAAGACGGTCAGAGCAGGTTTCCAGAAATAAGAGTCAGACATCCATCTTGCTAAGGGAGGACTGAATGTTGACCAAAGCGGTGAGGACCGGGTCTTCATCCTTTGTCTTATCAGACGCTAGTAGACGCTTTGCTCTTCGCTCTCTGCTCTTACTTTCTTACTATTCTTTTTTTCCCATTGTAATCTTATCCTTTTGCTACAAAATTTATGGAAAGCGGGTCCTGGATACTTCTAAATCACTGTGAGCTTAATTTATGAAAGTATCTGAAGGCTACCACTATTATTTAAACCCTTTTTACTTCGTGAGTGTGGCCTATCAGCAGCATAAGCCTGCACTATACTGACTGGGTTTGTGGAGCTCAGCTAAGCTAATTAGCAACAAGATGCCTCCCTTTTCCACGGATGACTACTACAAACTTCTCCAGCAGTACTGGGGGGTATTGCACAAAACTAGGATAAAGAAATCCAGGATAATTGAGTAAGCGCGGCTTGGACTATTCTGCTCGGCGGTATCCTGGCTTAATCGGTTGCACGATTGCCAAGCCAGGATAAATAGGCGCGGCTAAATCACGTCAGGTGAAGCTAGTTGGGATAAGCGGCATGCTTGAATAGACCTTGCGATCGCTCACAGAATCACCGATCGGAACATGGCGTTTCATACGTCACGGCCGCTGAACAGATCCTTATTGGATACCCGACCCAAGCCCGACGGGACCCGAGGGGACCCGACGGTACCCGATGGGCCGGGTCGGGTTCGGACTCGGTGACGTCTGCGCGATTTGAAATTTGAAATGTAAAACAGCTTATTATGCATGGTAGCCAATGGGCTGTTTCACATGTTGCAAAGGTTCGATTGTGTGATTAAAATACATTTTATAAATATGACATAAGCATGTTGCGCTCATCTGTTTGTTGACATTTCCAAATGCGCTGCAGTTGCGTAATAAAGGCGGACTTTCATAAACACAAACGTAAATGTGTCATAGTATGAAAAAATATAGACTTTAACTGTGTTGGCCTGAGTATTAACACTTGAATCAATATAAAAAACAGCCAACAGATTTAAATGAAATGAGAAATGACTATATATATAATATTTTAATTTGGGATAATTAAAATGATGCAACATACTTAGAAAGACCATGCACATGCTGTAAAACACATTAATTCCTCACAGGATTGACGGTGTAAATACAGGTGAATCACTAGGATTAAGCTTAGCCTGGCTTTTAGCCTGGTCTGGAGCAGGCTAGCTGCGGAGAATAAATCACCATGGTAACTTAGCCGGGATAAATGTGAGCTGCTTTCATGCAACCGACTTGAGGCTAAATGTAGCCAGGATAACCTAAATCCGTAAACATATCCCGGCTTAAACCCTTATCCTAGTTTTGTGCAATACCCCCCTGGAGATGAAAATTCTGCGACTCGAAGTCAACGTGGAGGTAAATAGTCAATATGGGAATGAAACCACTCTACCGTTGACCCAAATCAGTGGAAAGGAGCAGGCTAACAGACAAATGCTTTGTGCAAAGCCAAAGCAAAATTCATGTAAAGATAAATTGCTTCCCTCAGATATGGGAAGACGGTTAACAGGCAGAACCCAGCACCTGGAGACTCGTGATGATACTGAGTGGCCTGCACTGCCGTCACACAGGAGGGTCTCTTCAACCCCAGTACCAAGGAGAAAACAGCCGTGGAATGTGGCTAAAACAAAAAGTAAGAGCAAACCGACCAAAGACACGGGGATTCTACTAGAGAACAGATTTGCTCCACTTTTACAAGACCCTGACTCCCCAAAAGAAAGGGCATCTTCCAGCACCGGAGAAAGGTATGAGGCTAAATCATATACTATAAGGCTGCAGAAAGAGCTAACCACTGGGCCTCAAACGCTGATAGTGGGTGAGGAGTTTCCCCCAGCCCCAACAGCCCAACATGAGGAGTCTCCCCCAGCCCCACCAGGAGACTCCCAACTTTCACCCACCGGGACCCCATCCAGCCTTTCATTCTCTCCACGCAGTCTGGATTCCCCATTCCCCCATTTTCTGGATTTCACCGACAGGATGAATGACCTTGTCAATGTTGGAATCCAACTAACACCACGCCCAAATCCCATTTTTTCTCCCCTAAATCCCCCTCCTCGTCCAGCCCCTCCCATTCCACCATGCTGGAAAACACCATCACCCAAACGTCACAGAGCCCCCCCAACTACTCTGACTCAGATAATCTGTGAGTCGGACTGATATGTGCCGGGTCCAGGCTGCAATACTGATACCAATAATGTTCTCCCCCAGGAAAAGTCAGGGCCCTATCGAGTTCAGGTAGCCTTCTCAATCCCTGTGATGACAGGTAACAGAAGAATGGTTAAACTGGTGAGAAATAAAAAGGGTAAATCTGCCAATTTATTAAGCATAGCATGTCAACCTCGAAATATACCAGTGTCTCCTGCTATCTCCACAAGATTAGCTCTACTCAATATCAGATCACTAGTCAACAAATCACTGTTAGTTAATGATGTCATTATGACCTATGATCTAGATGTTTTACTTCTTAGTGAAACATGGCTGATTGAATGTAGCTGTTGTGCTATTCTTAATGAGGCAGCACCAACAAATGTCAGTTTTATGAACAAGTGTCGAACTGGTAAGAAAGGCGGGGGAGTTGCTGCCATCTTTAAATCTGTATTTCAGTGCAAGGAAATTACGTTAGGTGATTTTAGCTCTTTTGAATATCTCTGTTTTTTACTAAAAGGTGATCCAAAAGTTCTTTTTTTAATCATTGATAGACCTCCAAGATACTCAGGAAAATTCATTGATGAGTTTGCTGAATTGCTGTCAGTTATCTGCACTGATTACAACTTTTTTATCATAACAGGGGATTTTAACATTCACGTAGACAATAACATGGACAGTAATGCCAAAGAACTCTCTGCTCTACTTGACACTTTTGGCCTCTTGCAACATGTGAAAGGGTCCACACACACTCGAGGCCGCACTCAGGATCTGGTTATCTCTAAAGGTGTTATCATTTAAGACGACATCTAAGACGACCTTGATCAGAAAGAAAACACCATGGAGGAACACTATGATGGTAAAGGCTTTAAAAACAGAATGCAGGAAAGCAGAGTGTAAGTGGAGAAAAACTAAACTTCAAATTCACCATGACCTCTACAAAATAAGTCTTTGTAATTTCAACTATGAGTTACTCAAGGCTAGACAGCGACACTTTTCTGAAATTATTAATAAGAACATCAACAACACTCGCACTCTATTTGCTATGGTTGATAAGCTGACAACCCCCCCTAAACAGATAGCTCCAGAACTCCTTTCCACAGCAAAATGCAATGAATTTGCTTGCTTTTTCAGTGAAAAAATCCAGTCCATAAGGTTAAATATTAACACAAATCAACAAAACAATAAAATAACGCAATCCCTAAGACCTCCCAGGAATAACTCAACTGCGATGTCAGAATTTAATACAGTTGACCAAAAAACCATAGAGGAAACAGTTCAGCATCTAAAACCATCAACATGCTGTCTTGACACAATGCCATCAGACTTTTTAAAAACTATTGTGAACTCTGTCCAAATAGATTTGCGACAAATACTAAATAGCTCACTTCAATCGGGCACGTTTCCTAAACCCCTAAAAGTAGCTGCCATTAAGCCACTCTTAAAAAAGAGAACGCTGGATGCTTCCATGTTAACCAACTACAGACCTATCTCAAATCTTCCCTTTATAGCCAAGATCGTTGAGAAAGTGGTTTTTAATCAACTCAGTGGCCTTTTCCAGTGGCCTTTTTGACAAATTTCAATCAGGCTTCCGACCTCACCACAGTACAGAAACAGCTCTTATTAGAGTGTTAAATGATATTAGGTTAAACACTGACTCAGGCAAGGTGTCAGTTCTGGTCCTGTTGGATCTCAGTGCTGCATTTGACACTGTGGATCACAGTATATTGTTGAACAGGTTGGAAACTTGGGCAGGACTCAGCGGAACAGTCCTGAAATGGTTCAGGTCCTACTTGGAAGAGCGGAGTTATTTTGTGACCATTGGAAGTTATGAATCCAATCGAATGGCTATGACATGTGGAGTTCCTCAGGGGTCAGTTCTTGGACCCCTTCTGTTCAGTCTATATATGCTGCCTTTGGGTCAAGTGCTGCAGAACTCTAATGTAGACTATCACAGTTATGCAGATGACACGCAGATATACATAGCACTGTCCTCAGATGACTACAGTCCAATACAGTCATTGTGTCACTGTTTAGAGCAAGTAACAAATTGGATGAACCAAAATTTCCTTCAATTAAATCAGGACAAAACTGAGGTAATTGTTTTTGGCAATAAAGAGAAGAGGATTGCCGTCAGTAAACATCTCGAGTCACTCTCTCTAAAAACTAGGGACCAAGTCAGAAACCTTGGCGTGCTGATAGACTCAGATTTGACCTTCAGCAGTCATATCAAATCCATCACCAAAACAGCCTTCTATCAGCTTAAGAACATATCCAGAGTGAAGGGTTTTATGTCTCAAACAGACCAGGAGAAGTTGATTCATGCTTTCATCTCCAGTAGACTCGACTACTGTAAGGGTCTTCTGACTGGACTCCCACAAAAAAGCATTAAACAGCTGCAGCTCATTCAGAATGCTGCAGCTCGAGTTTTAACCAGAACAAAGAGATCAGAGCACATTACTCCAGTTCTAAAGTCTTTACACTGGCTCCCAGTCAGCTATAGAATAGATTTTAAAGTTCTGCTACTGGTCTACAAATCACTGAATGGTTTAGGTCCAGAATACATGAATGACATCTTAGTAGAATACAAACCCAGTAGGGCTCTGAGATCTACTGACTCAGGTCAGATAGTGGAGCCCAGAGTTCAAACTAAACATGGTGAAGCAGCTTTTATCTGTTATGCTGCACAAAACTGGAACACACTACCAGCTGAACTGAAATCAGCCCCAACTGTGAACATTTTTAAATCCAGGTTAAAAACACTTCTCTGCACTGCTTATGATTGAGCTCGTCCTTTTAAATCATTATTTTATGCTGCTCTATTATAGTATTTCATTTCTTTCTCTTTCTATTCTTCTGTAGTTTAAAAAAAAATAATAATAATTTCAATTCTTACTGTTAAATGTTTGTTTTATGTAAAGCGCATTGAGTTGCCATTGTGTATGAAATGCGCTATATAAATAAAGCTGCCTTGCCTTGCCTTGATGGTCAGCGGTTGGAGTCTTGCTCTTTTAGCAGAGGTGCTAATGTTAGCAGGCATTAGAAGCAGTAGTGGGGTGAATAACTTTTCTTAGGAATGGAGGAAGGAACAACAGGAGGATCTGTGGCCTGAACCTGAAGGTTCGCAACAAAAAAATGGAAAAGCTTTTTGTGACTAACCCCCAAGGGAGTGGAGATATTGCGGCTGTATTGAACTTTGAGGATCTTGATCACTGACTAGTTTTTAATCGATGGAGGATTTTTACTTGCCAGGCGAGAGCTACGCCCCTTTCTTCTGTCGCTTCCTTGTCTTCTTGGGTTTCAAGTATGCAATCCTCTTAAATTAAGGATTCATCATCCAGCTCGAGATGTGACATGACAACAGATACAGTAAGTAATGTGAATAACCAGTAGAAGCCTGTAGCTTTCATTACCTTGGATTTCGAACAAAGCTTTGCCAGCTGAGCAGCAGCAGTGTGTGTAGCAGCAAGGTGTAGAAGTAGAATGGTGACATTTAAATAGGCTGCCTTGTTGTGAGAATGGACTGTGATTGGTGGGTGACTAAGAGTGATGCTGATTCACTCAGAGGGCTGTCAGCTGATTATGGCTGAGGGCGTATGACTCCTGTGTCCTGCATGAACTAACGCTATGCTTTATTTTTGTGTGTAGACATTAACTTTAATTTGTAGTAGCGAGCTAGTAGCATTAAAGCCTATTCTAGACAATGAGGCTACAATAGCTGCTAGACTCAGATACAGATTAAAGGATATGAATCTGCCAGTAGCTAGCTGTCTGGATAACTGCTTCTTCCTAGAATGTAGGTGTTGACATTTTGCCATAGACATAGATTTCAGTTGTTTGTCCTACTCCAGCTACATGTTTTTGCTTGTAATAGGCTAATATCGACTCAGAAAATATTGGCAGAAGCCCCAAGCTGCTGGTGAAGAGACATCTGATCTCCCATCTACCACTCTCTGAAGCAAGTTCAGCCAATTATGTGTGGTCTCTGATAATTGATAATACACTGCTATGTTGTCGTTATTATTATTATTATTAGTAGTAGTAGTAGTAGTAGTAGTAGTAGTAGTATTGCTGAATGATAAAATTACACCTTGTTGTTAAATGTAGGTCTTAGTCAAATGAAATAAAGTTTATTTGTACAGTGCTACTTTATATAGAGTAGAATCATACAAAGGACTTAATGCAGTGGTGTAACAGTATGGAGGTATTCTATGTTTGAATAGAGCTGCAGGTCAAGCAACATCAAGCACCACCACATACAGCACTCTAGCTACCTCCAGTTGAACACAGTATGAAGGTAATGCAACATCAAGACCCAGCACTCCAGACATGTTTTAAACATATTAGTTAATGATAGTGTAAATTGTAGTAAAACTGACAAAACCCTTGTAAGCCAACAATCTCAGGGACCAATTATCAACATCCCAAGGGCCTGGGTTTGAGAAAGGGTGTAATCTATTGATAAGTGCCAGTGTCTTGGATGTTACTAACAGGTAAAGGTAATTGCTAATAATATGTATGTCTTCTTTGATACATGATTAGTTTGTTTGAGAAGTAATTTGATTTTTTTAAAATAAAAAAATATATTTTTGTCTTGAAACTATTGTGGTGTCTGATTTTTATTGTCTATATTTGTACTGTAGGTGGTGATGAGGTAGTACTGGTGGGGTAAACAAATAACTATAGAAATATTAGAAATGCCATCTTACACCATTCATCAACAACTTGCATAAACTAAAAATAACCATTAAATGATTAACAACAATGATAAATAATGCCTGGCATCCTTCCTGGGTAATTCCACACAGTACATAATCTCAGCACAGCACTAGCATGTAGCTACTGTTAGATACACCTGGCGATCTCTCACATGTTTATGGATTCAATACTACAAATCTACAACCAACCCAACACAGATTCATAAAAACACAATTTCGCAATACAAACATATGTTTCTATGCAAACACTGATTTTCTCACTTCTGACTCACTCTCCAGTCAAGAAAGCGTCACCAAAAATGCACTGTTTCCCCCTAGTGGACAAGAAAATACACTAATGAAAACTGAACTTTTAATTACTTTTCATGCAACTAAACATGATACAGTATACGTGTATTAAATATACCAGATCCTAGATGAAATATATTAAAAATGTTAATCATGACAACAATCTCTGTTATGGTTTTCCAGAGAGTAGCACAGCCAGTTGCAATGGTGATGTGTTGCAGCCTGCAGAGCAAGAATTAATCATGGAACAAGTTAATGAGAGGGAAGAGGTTTGGTTAGGAGAGAGTGTTGTAGCCTAAACTGAGAGTGAGAGATAGTAACATTAGTGGAATGATTTTGATGTAAACTGCGATCCACACTTTGTGTAGGTACATTAGTAGTGAAATCATGCAAGTGTTCATGCAAGTACGGCCGTAATCATGTAAGTGTTCCAAGGAACTTTTGTGAGGGGTGGCATCTCAAATTGCTTGAAAATGTTGCTTTAAGATGTTGAAATGTAAATCAAGTCTCCCAGGGGAGGATTCCCCCGGACCCCCCTACAAAGTCTAAAGCTAGCCCCAGATGTATTGGGCTCAGCCGTAGATGTTTCCAAGTCCTAAAAACGCCCCTGCTGAGCTTTAATAACTTGTGAAACTAATTTTGTCATGGTGTATGACATATAATTGTCTAAATTCATAATTTATGAAATAAGACATTGATCGAGTAATCATCAATGGGAAAAATCATTACAAAAATACATTGTTCATCCTCTTCAGAACAAAAAAGACAAAAAGGAAGAGAGCCTATAAATAAATCATTCATATTGAAAAATAATAATAGGCTACATTATGTTCTGAAGCATGATGCATCTGTACCAAATAATAGTAAAATGTAGCTTAGCTAGCTCACTTAGCTAGCCT
This sequence comes from Merluccius polli, assembly GCA_030340625.1. NCBI lineage: Eukaryota > Metazoa > Chordata > Actinopteri > Gadiformes > Merlucciidae > Merluccius > Merluccius polli. The sequence continues at coordinate 81,809 of JAOPHQ010001166.1, forward strand.
GTAACCTTTCTTCCTAAAATGTTAAGAGTGTGCAGTCCATTTTCTTTTAAAATGATCCTCTATTAAATTACCAAATTAAACTTCCCCACAGTCCTTGACCTGTGTATTTCTTAGCTTCTGGTTTCATCCCACTCCCAGACTCCATGTTATAGCTGCATGGAGCTCTGGTTAATAATCATGGCTAACTCTGCTGGCGTTTTCCCCTCCCAAGTAAGCAGTCTTTCAGCTAGTAAAGATATGGTAAACAACAGGGCTAGGCCTCTCAAATGGATGTGTTGATAGCACACACATACATAACGTTATAATGAGATATAGCACTTTAAGTTGTTTATTTGTCACATTTCACGCGTCGGTTTGGAAGGCCAGTAGTATAAACACAGCTTGACAGCTCGTCTGTCTGCTTGCTTGCCCGTTGCCGAACCATCGCCTGTCTGACTACCAACCCGTTACCGAACGATTGCCCGTCTGACCTGCCCATTGCCGAACCTACCAGATTCCCGGTTTTCAATAAATCCTCAGTTCTTCGTTCAGTCTTCTGTTTCTGTGTTCTGAGTTTGGGTTTGATCTGTTAAACGGACCCAGCAGACACTGATAACATTCGTCAAGCCCTTGCCAACCAGGGCGTCCTCGTGAGACATACTTAAGTTCTCCAGGACATCATGGCAGGTTTCCAGAGGCTTTCGGCCCATATAACACAACAGGACAACCAGGTAAATCGAATCTCCACACAACTCCCCTCTACTCCTCCCATAGCACAGCTAAAACCTCCTGCTCCTTCCCTACATCAGCTAGCACCCCAACCCAAAGAGCCCCTTATCCCAGATCCTGAACGTTACGCTGGGGATTTAGGGACTTGTAAATCATTTCTAATTCAGTGTTCGCTAGTGTTTGAACAGCAATCATTAACGTACTTAACTGACAGGGCTAAGACTGCTTACATAATGGTTTTTCTTAGGGGTAATGCGTTAGCATGGGCATCTGCTGTCTGGGAGAGTCCAGGCTTTGTTGTACTTCTGATAATTTCATTTCTGAGATAAGAGGTTTTTATCCAGTTAGAGGAAGAGACGCAGCTCAATGCCTCTTTTCTCTCCGTCAGGGCTCTCGTTGGGTAGCTGAGTTTTCAGTGGAGTTTAAAAGGATAGTTTGGATTATTTGAAGTGGGGTTTTATGAGGTACTCAGTGTATTCCCTACAGTAGAAGGCGGTGGGCGCGCCCCCATTTTAGAGAAGCAGACAGCTGTACACGCTAAGCAATGTACTGCTGTGAACCGGGCCACCTATTTTAGCCGCCTAAAAAAAGGGCCACCTAAAAAACTCAATATCAGTTTAATTTTACTCTATAAGTAGCCAACTTCCATATTTCTACGCATAAGCGGCACTCTCTCGCAACGGCACTTTCTACCCAAACAGTTGATCTGCTGGTGGCGTAGTACTGTGCCCGGCACCGTTGTGCTTATGCATAGGAATACGGAAGTTCTACGGTTGAGAAAATGTAGTGCCAAAGGAAAGGGCTTTCTGACGGCAAGGTAAAGCGGTGGGAATATTACTAATTATCACACTTAAATTGATATAGATTTTTTGTGGGGGGCTAAAATACGTTTTGCTGCTGGCCCCGTTCACAGCAGTACATAGCTTAGCTTCTGTGCTGGTACAGCTTCACCAAACTGGGGGCACGCCAACCACCTTCTACTGTAATACACTGTAATACAATACACTGACTAGATAAGTACCTCATACAACGAGTGGGTAACGGCTGCGGCCTGCGGGAAGGCGGGGCTTGAGCTCCAGCCTCAAGCCCCACCCATGTCACGCATGTCACACACCAAGCCCTGCCTAGAGTGCACTACGTCATCGTGGTTTGTTCAAGGACAGTCGGGATTTCAGAAATTCGGTCAAAGCAGCGCCTGGATTTGCCTGGATGTCGGATTTCATGTTGTTCTTCCCTAGTAGCTACTACATAAACGTTTACTAAATAAACGTTTCAAGACAAATGGAAATATTGAATTACTTGAAATGATTATTGATGTGAGGACACATTATTCCACTATAGCAACAATGTAGCCTATTGTCTACTATATAACTATTTGACTGAAGATTGCTATTTGTATTTGTATTTTTTATTTGTATTTATATTTTTAATAAAAATTAAGTGAACATAAAAACCGTGTTTGCACTGTCTTTCGCATAGACATATTGTGTTTTTGCTATTAATAAATAGGTTTGTCATCGTTGGCACCCAACGGTGTGATGATGGGAGCAGCCGACGGTGTGGGAGCAGCCAGCAGCGTGGTGATACGAGCAGCCGACGGTGTGATGATGGGAGCAGCCGACAGTGTGGTGGTACGAGCAGCTGACTGGAGCTCCCAACTGTCCCTGAACAAACCACAATGACGTAGTGCACTCTAGGCAGGTCTTGGCGTGTGACGTGCGTGACATGGGCGGGGCTTGACCGGCTGGAGCTCAAGCCCCACCTTCCCGCAGGCCGCAGCCGTTAGTACTTGCATACAACCCCACTTAGCCAAGCCAAGTCACTGTGGAATGATAGTCTCTTCGGGAAGTGTTCGTCAGTGGGCTTAGTGACACTTTGAAGGATGAGATGGCTGTTAGGGATGAGACTGGGAGTTTAGAGGAGTTAGTTTCCCTGGCCATCAGGCTAGATAATAGGCTTCATGAGAGGCGTAGGGAGAGAGTTAGCCATCCCCACTATCAGCCCTTATGGCCTCATCACCGCCTTTTAGCCCATACCCGTCTTTCCCCGGCGGATGCCGCCATAGGATGAACTCTGTCGCCTGCATCTACTGCAACCACGTGGGCCACGACATAACTGCCCTTTTCGGCCAAGAGAGGAGGCTCGCCAGTGATGGTGGGGGTCCTGGTGAGCCAAGCCCACACTTCCCCTTTTCCCCGGCCCTGCGTGCAGGTTGATGCCGCCCTTTTACTGGATCAAAGGTCCAATCTCCTGTCAGCTCCCGTGGACTCCAGTGCTGATGAGAACTTTTTAGATATTGATTTTGCTGCCCAGGCGGGCATAGCAGTGGAATCACTCCCTTCTCCCCTTGATGCAAACGCTCTGGATGGAAGACTCCTCGCCCGGGTTACCCACAGCCCCAAAAGACTACTGGCACCAACTTGAATAATCTTGGCCATGTTTATAGAGCCACTCAGAGGCCACTCAGAGGCCTTTCCCTTCATTTTGGGGGACCCTCAATACCCACTTCATGTAGAGTTTTGACTCCTACCATCAGGGAGGAGGTACACTTTCCATAGGAGGGCCAAATCAAGCAGATATCTGAGATCATTTGTTCCGTTAGCTGTTAAACAAGCTGTAGGCCTAGCTGCTATTGCACACACATTTTAACAAAGGACTGATGGACTCTTAGTGATTATTGCAATTTTGTTAGGATGACATCTACTGTATGTTATATGTCTTTATGTTTTTATTTATTTTATGATGTGTATTGGTTGTGTTGACTAATGTTTGCAACCCAATTTGCCCCTCGGGGACAGACTATCCAATCCAAAACCCCTGAATCTCGCAACCATCATGATTCCATTAAGTTCCACAATATTCCGTCTCCTCATGCTCCTCTGTCAACCCTGGCTAAAGCAGCATAATCCCAACTTCCATTGGGTTGCCGGCAGAGTTGGAGTCACTTTTTGCCACTCCTCCTGTCTGCAGTCTGCCCTGTTGTCTGCTGTTTCCCTGTCTGTGCCTGAGCTTCCAGACCTCACTGCAGACCTCACTGCCATTCCGGCTTGTCATGATCTCAGCAAGGCTTTTAGCAAGCATCATGCCCTTACCCCCGCATCGACCCTTTTACTGCGCCATTTACATTTTCCCATTAGCGCCCCTGCCTTCTAGCCATCTCTTTAACCTGTCCCAATCAGAATGAGAATCTATGAAGAATTGGCCTGCTCGGACTGCACCCAGAACAAGACCTCAACTAAGTCCCCTTCGGGCCTGCTTCGTCCTCTGCCCCATCTGTGCCATCCATGGGCACACATTGCATTGGACTTTGTCACCGGTCATACCCTGTCTAATGGCAACACTGCCAATCTCACCATCATTGACCGGTTCCCCAAAATGGCCCATTTTGTCCCACTGCCCAAGCTTCCATCCTCTAGGGAGACAGCTGACCTCCTTGCGACCCATGTGTTCCACCTGTACAGCATCCCCACAGATAAAGTGTTCAACAGAGGCCCCCAGTTTATATCCCAGGTATGGAAGTCTTTCTGTTAGTCTAGTCTATCCTCCGGCTTTCATCCACATACTAACGATCAGACTGAGCAGGCCAATCAAGAGATGGAAGTGGCTCTATGGTGTGTGACTACTGCTACTACTCTGTCCTCCTGGACCTCCCAGCTACCCAGTGTCAAATATGCTCACAAAACCATAATCAGTGCCTCTTCCAGTATGTCGCCTTTCGAATGTGCCCTGGGTAACCAACCTCCTCTGTTCAAAGCCCAGGAGGATGAAGTCGCTGTTCCGTTGGTCCAAGACCACCTATGCCGTTGCCGTCACACCTGGAAGAGGGCTCAGGCTGCTCTTCTTCATGCCTCTACCAGGACTCAGCCCAGGCCAACCCACTAGTGTGTCCCTGCACCAATATACACCCCTGGCCAAAAGGTTGGTTGTCACCCCAGCATCTGCCGTTGAGAGTCGAGTCCTGGAAGTTCCATCCATCCATCCATCTTCTACCGCTTATCCGGGGTCGGGTCGCGGGGGCAGCAGCCTAAGCAGGGAAGCCCAGACTTCCCTTTCCCCAGCTACTTCGTCCAGCTCTTCCTGGGGGATCCCAAGGCGTTCCCAGGCCAGCCGAGAGACATAGTTTCTCCAGCGTGTCCTGGGTCTTCCCCGGGGTCTCCTACCAGTGGGACGTGCCCTGAACACCTCACCAGGGAGGCGTCCGGGAGGCATCCTAACTAGATGCCCGAGCCACCTCATCTGGCTCCTCTCAACGCAGAGGAGTAGCGGGTCTACTCCGAGCTCCTCCCGGATGACCGAGCTTCTATCTCTAAGGGAGAGCCCAGCCACCCTGCGGAGGAAGCTCATTTCGGCCGCTTGTACACGCGATCTTGTTCTTTTGGTCATTACCCAAAGCTCATGACCATAGGTGAGGGCAGGAACATAGATCGACTGGTAAATTGAGAGCTTTGCCTTTCGGCTCAGCTCCCTCTTCACCACGACGGATCCGTGCAGAGTCCGCATTACTGCAGACGCCGCACCGATCCGCCTGTCGATCTCCCACTCCATCCTCCCCCCACTCGTGAACAAGACCCCGAGGTACTTGAACTCCTCCACTTGGGGCAGGATCTCATCCCCAACCTGGAGAGTGCACTCCACCCTTTTCCGGTTGAGGACCATGGACTCGGATTTGGAGGTGCTGATTCTCATCCCGGCCGCTTCACACTCGGCTGCGAACCAGTCCAGCGAGAGTTGGAGGTCACGGTCTGATGAAGCCAACAGGACCACATCATCCGCAAAAAGCAGAGACCCAATCCTGAGGTCAGGGCAGCCCTGGCGGAGTCCAACCCTCACTGGAAACAAGTCCGACTTATTACCGGCAATGCGGACCAAGCTCTGACACCGGTCATACAGGGAACGGATAGCCCGTATTAGGGGGTCCGATACCCCGTACTCCCGGAGAACCCCCCACAGGACTCCCCGAGGGACACGGTCGAATGCCTTCTCCAAGTCCACAAAGCACATGTGGACTGGTTGGGCAAACTCCCATGCACCCTCAAGGATCCTGCAGAGGGTGTAGAGCTGGTCCACTGTTCCACGGCCTGGACGAAAACCACATTGCTCCTCCTGAATCCGAGGTTCGACTGTCCGATGGACCCTCCTCTCCAGCACCCCTGAATAGACCTTACCAGGAAGGCTGAGGAGTGTGATCCCCCTATAGTTGGAACACACCCTCCGGTCCCCCTTCTTAAAAAGAGGGACCACCACCCCAGTCTGCCAATCCAGGGGCACTGTGTCGCAACGGATGGACTAAGTGGACCCACAAGGCAGACGCTGATTCAACGTATAACAATTTATTGTAGAGACAGGGATGGTTATGATTGGGGGGAGAGAGGGGAATCTTGGATGAAGGGGTCCGATGGGAAGCGAGGAGGGGGGAGCTGGGAGGCACGAGTGGACAGGTGAAACAGTTGGAGAAGGAAGAGGGGGTCCAGGCGAGGAGCGGGTCCAGGGTGGCAGCTGGCAGGGCAGGTGATCTTGAGCACAAGAAAACAGGGTCAAAAAAGAAGGCTGGGGACACGAGAAGGCAAAAAAAGGTGGATAAACTCGGCAAAAAGCACACATGAAAAAAAGTCGCGAAGGAGCCTGATGTGTTACCATGGAGGAAACTGTAAAGATCTGGCGCTGGGTGAATGAAGAACCGGTGTATTTAAGCAGGAGGTAATTGGACTGATGAGTCTCAGGTGTGCCCTGCAGCAGCTGCCAGAGCCTGGGACCCGCCCCTAGAAGGGAGAAGAAAACACACAAGGGGGAACACAAGGGGGAGGCAGAGAGCAACAACAGGGGCAACACCGACAGGGATGTAACACACTGCCCCCGATGTTCGGTGAGGTCCTGGAAGTTCTTCCCCTTAAACTTCCTGCTTCCCTTCATGTTCACCCCTTTTACGTATCCCAAATCAAACCTGTCTCCACCAACACTCTGTCCCCTCCAGTGCCTGCTCCGCCTCTACCCAGGATTATTGATGATCACCCTGTCCGGCGGCTCCTGAATCCTGTATTTGGTGGACTGGGAAGGCTATAATTAGGCTAATTTGAAACCTTACTTTTCATTTAATTCCAGTTCAACTTAATAAATGACAAACAGAAGCACAAATAATTAACACAATGTGTTTAATAGCTCAGCTGTTTTGAAAAAATATCAGTTGTATCTCTTGTTCTCGGAGGGTAGATTCATTTACCTACTATGGAGTAAAACTAGGAATTGGGGCATTGGGCTGTACAGCAATGAAACCTTTCACTGTACTGAAAACCTTGTCCAACTGCACATTCAATGTAGTAAGCATTTATTTTTCATCTCACAAACTATACCCACCAATAGTCAACAAAACTGAAAATCCAGTCTTACAAGATAACAATAATGGCATACTTTTTTCTTTTTTTTCCCCTGAAGAATTTCCTTATTTTTTGTCCTTTAGAATGTCAAGGCCTGGGCAGTGTTTTTTTATAATTGTGTATTCCAATTTAATACTATGTTAAAGTAAAAATAACTATCATTTTGAACTCAAAACCTATTTGTGGGACAAACCTAGAGTCTGTAATGTGATATTGGATCTTTTGGCCTTCATTCAGTAACTCTGTCAATTAGTCAGTCAGTCCATCCATCTTGTCAGTAGCTCCTTCCTCAGCAATTGTTTTGTCTTTCTTTTTTGGCCTCGGTGTGTCTTTGAGTTGTCCATCTTAGTCTGTCAGCAGAATAGGTCTTCTCAGGGCCCCCCTCTCACATGCTCTCTCTGGGACGTCCCAGCATCCAGCTATACAGTAAACCAGGGGCCAGCAGGGGAACGTGGGGAGCGGTGCCAGCCAGCCCTTGGGCGCCAGTTGGACAGTTTGTCAACGGCGTTAAAGACATGTTAGCCATGAAAATGCATCCGTCCCAGACTTAGACACACACTCCTCCCTCACTAACTCTAACACAGAAGCCCAGTGAGTTCAGGGTGTGTGTGAGTGTGATCTTGCTTTATCAGCATGCTACACACACACAGGCATCCAGAGCAAACCCCTGCCAAACGTCTCTTAAAATGCAGACACACACAGGATACATTGGGGAGAGATCAAAATAGACTTTTCTCTCTCTCTCTCTCCCTTCCTCCCTCCCATCTCTGGCAGCATTGACCAAACGGTCAGATCATTGTCCTTCAAGGGTCTTGGGTGGGGGTAGTAGGGTGTTAAACTGACACGATGGTGAGCCAGACCCGACTATAAGTCTTACTGTATATAAGAGTCTTCTAGAGAGTGAGCAAAGTGTTTATTGTCCTCCTCCATGTTCTGTGAAATAGGATGAAAGGATCTGGTTTGTTTCCCCAGTGGATGTTCTTCTAAACAAAGCCTGTTGAAATACAAGCCATGTGGCTGATGTACAGATCAGTCATATGTTGAGCCTAGACTGATTACAACACACATCTTTGCATGGTACAATAGTTTTACACTTTGTTGTTTCACAACCACATACACTTTTGCATGTGTATTGCAATTGAAATGTGACTTTTTTTCATAGTTTGAGAAGGGTACTTTGCTGTGTATGTTGAGCTTGATGCATGCCATGTGCATGCATTTGATTGAGGCAAGATGGATTCCCCCAAACCAATCAAGTAGGAGATGCCCTGATTGGTCAGAAATCAAAAATCGAAATTGTCTCATGCAGAGGCTATATCTGTCCTGTGCTGCAGTGTAGTTGGTCTACATGTGCGAAGTATTGGTTCTGTCAGTGTATTATCTGACCTTTTCAAAGGGATTTTGTTATTTGCTTTATATATTTCAAGTGAAGACATTTATGCATTTCATTACCTCATTACTGGGTAGTGAATGGCTGGTCCTGGTGTCATTATCATTATACCACAAGGCTATAAGCTCATCTATGCTTATGTTCAAACGGTGATACTGTAAACATATATTTTCAAGGTGTGAGCAGAGTCACATTATCTTCAAACTCCAGTGCCCATAATGGCATCTTGCAAATGGTAACATGCATTGAACTGGTTAGAATTGTCGTGGGACAGATTGTGATGGTAAGTCTGTTCCCTTTTCTAATGTTAGCATCCTCTTCTGTCACATTCGGTTCACAGATATAATGCAGGGAGTGGGTGCCTGCTCAAGTCGAAGCAAAGGTAAAACCAGAGCTATTATAGAGAGAGATATATAGTCGTATTAGTACATCTTTGGTAAGACCCTGATATTCACTTTATTTACTGCTCTGTAAATTTCCCCTTGTCCCGCTTCTTAACATACCTACACCATGCTCTCACTCTTTCTTACATCGATCCCTGAAACAATTTGGAGTAGATGGTGTACTAGGACCCAGGCACAGAGAGAGAGACAAAAGTATTTTAATGGTTTTATTACCCAACTGGAAACAGGCAGAAATAAATAAAAGCTAGAACCAGCAGGCTCCATGAACTAACTTAAAATGAATAACAACAAAAAATCTAGTAAATAAATAAATAACATAATGGCACTCTTCACTAGAGGACGAAACATGGAGTCAAGAAACATCATCATGTGCAATGTGCGCTCCATACTATTGGGCGTGGGAATGCGCTGATTGAAAGGGGGACGGGTGCAAATCAAAGTTGACATCTTCTACAGGATCTATAGACAAGTGTTTAACCTTAACCACCGGCACAGCCACGTTTTTATTAACTCATAATGTCATCATAGTGTCCGAAGCTATCGAAATGTACCCAAAAACCAAACAAAAAAGAAGTCCATGGCGTTGAAACTCTAGTGCTTTTAAACACATTTGCTGTGTCCATGGTACAGTTGATAATGAAGATTGTGCCAGGTCCCGCTTTCACATCTGCCGGTGGGTTTGTTTCAATCATGGACTGATATTTACTGTCTTCTGTAGCTGTAATCCTCTTCACGACTGTAAGGTCCTTCATTACGGTTTTCCAAACCGTAATGTTGGTGAGCCTGCTGTGGTTCAGTTTTGCTAATGCTACATGAGTAAACTCATAAATAAACATTTTGATTTGATATACTTTATTAATCCCTGTGGGGAAATTCATCCTCTGCATTAACCCATCCTATGCTGGGAGCTAGGAGCAGTGGGCTGCCACACAGAGTAGAGCCCAGGAACCAACGCCAATTGTAGAGCCCTTGCCTTGATTATGGGCAGGGCAGGAGTGTTTACTGCATGTTTTGTGATGTAGGAGGAAACCCATGTCAACACGGGGAAAACATACAAACTCTAAAATAGTGGTTTAGTAATGGTACTACTGCATTTTCAAACATAGCCGTAAATGTGTCAAATGTCCATGCAGCGATACTTTATTACTTGAATGAGAGTTGCTAAACGGCAGGACTCTGATCACATTGTTGTACAATTGCCTGCTGCCATCTCCGCTGTAAGATTTCCTCTTCAGTGTATTCTGGCTCAAATAAATATCCATCAGTCCTTCCACTCAGTAAGACTTGGCTGAAGTTATAGTCCTTATTTCTTCTTTCCTTTTCCTTGGCAAACTAGATGGTATTCATTGCTAGCAGCCATTGTAAAATCTAGAGTAGCTCTTCATGCTAACAACAACATGGCAACTGAATCTCACAGAGCCAAACTCCAAGCTGATTGGCCAGGGTAATTTTGCTAGGAGGGGCAGGCACTGAGAAAGTGCTTGTAGTTTTTTGAAAACCCGGAAGTCCCAGGAATGAATGAAAATAGACGTATTTTGAGCCACAGAACATGTTTATATGCATTTGTAGGCTTTTGTTGGAGACCATTAAAATGTTGAAAATCGGTAAAAGGTCCATTAGTTGTTGAATACTAGCCCATGCCAGCATCTGGATGTCCTCTCACTTCTAGTAAACCTTGTTCACATCTAACTGTTTTTTTTAATCCCATTGCTTATGCTCAGTGGATTGAGACACTGTTTACAATATGTAATGTTGTGTGTTTCAGTCTACATATAAGATAAGGCATGGATTGTCCCCGTTGTATTTTACAACAGGCATGCTTTCCCCCAAGAGAGGGAACAGGAGGTGGAGACAGAGGCCCTTCCCCTGTTGAAAACCTTTAAGCTGTCCCTGCAAGAGACGGGGGATTGGAGCTTGGGCAGGTGAGCCAGGCTTATTGTAACCAACTGTAAATGTATAGGACCGACAGAAGCCAGAATTCCAAAACACATCCATTCTTTGACTGCATCCCACCCCCCCATGCAATCTTGAACAGCCAAGCTTCAGCAGAGCTGTATTGATTTTGGTAGTTCAGGCTTGGCCAATCACACACCAAAGAGGGCCAAAAGGTTTTAATTTTGACTGATTTACATCAGAATTGTGACACTGCCTCTTCTAAAGGTGTGCTAGATGTTGAAGTCAGCTGTTTGTATTGATTACATCTTGCACATTCTATCCGTCTGTTTGACCATCATTCTAAATCAAATCCAGCAAATCACGTGTTGCCACTTAGTTCTAGTGTGTTGGGATTTCATTCGTTTACGGATGGTAATCTGTCTCTGTATCAGAAGCATCAGTTGAACTTTCTAATTTTAACCATCCAAGGCCTGCCAGACAGTCTATTCACGTTGATCCAAACAGCCGCATGTCCATGAATATGGAAATGCCTTCTGACACGACTTAATTCATGTTTTAGCATTTGCAACACTGGGATTTTATATACAGCACCAACCTTGCCCTCTGCTTCTCGATTAATCACCATTCTCTCACTCTCTCTCTCTGCCCTTATCTATTCCTCTTCATGAGTGTCAATATTCCTCCAGGTAATATAGACACTCTTTTCCCCCATCTTGCTCTGTCAGTCTCTCTCTCTCTCTCTCTCTCCCTCCCTCAACATCTGGAGCCACTGTTGAGCTCCAGAGGATTCCTGGCATGTTTCGTCCTGGGGCAAGACATCTTCTTCCAGGCTGGCTGTCTCCACTCAAAGCCGAGGAGCATAAATTAAAATGGTGGTGTCCTCACACAACCTATAGCTTTTAATTGACAGTGTACACAGTGTATGGCATGGGTCATACCATGAATCACCACTTTACTGTGGACAGTGTCACAGCGGCAATTGTTTAAAAGTTTCATATAATAGAAACAGATCTGGCCGGTCATTGGTGGGCAGTATGCATTGTATAAGGTGAAGGTAGAATACAAGTCATTAGGGCAGCATGCAGTTAGCCTAATCTTTAACATGGTTGAAGAATAACAAGTAAAGCGATCCCTTCAGATCACTGTTCTTATAGAACTACAGATGCATGCTGAGCTTAAAGTGCAGTGTGTACAATTTAGTGGCATCTAACAGAATGGACTTGGCAGAAATGGAATATAATATTCATAAGTATGTTTTAATTAATGTTTTTTAATTAATCCCATGAAAATATCAATCATTGTGTTTTTGTTACCTTACAATGAGCCCTTTATATCTACATAGGTGGTCTCATGGGGGGGGGGGAGGGGGTCATGTAAATAAGTGTCTGTTAAGTCACTATCTATCGCCGAATCAGGTAACACACTGGTGATTGTATTGTCCACTGATGAAAGCCCTTGCATTTGTATTATAAATGTTAAGAACTGGATGTCATTGGCGACCAGGGGCATAAATATAGACAGTGCAGGTAGTGCGGTTGCACTGGGGCCTGTGGGGTGTGGGGGCCCGTAGAGAGAGTGATTCAGATTGCCACCTCAGAAATACGCCTGTGTTCAAAGAAGAACTCACGTTAAATAAAAAATGGTGCCATTTGTTATATAACCTCTCGAAAAGGCAAACCCACCTCCATCATGTTTTTCATTTTTTGGGGTAAAATAGTCAGTAGCAATCTATAACAAAATGATATGCTTATTGTACATAAATTATTTTAAAAAATCAATTCAATTCAATTAATTATTTTTTATTATCTTTGGTATTTTTGTCATGTACAGATATGCATTGATGATTGCTGGGTAATATGTATGTCATTGTCCAGTGTCTGACAACCTGAGCACATCTGCTTGCTGAGCGAGCAATCATGCTTTTCAAACATAAAAGCGGCAGTAAGAAAAGACAAAAGAGAAAAGAACTTGAGGAGAAAGTAGCAAAGTTCCCTAAATGAGATTCCTTTGACTTTTTTATAAACAGTCGCCAGCCCATGGACAACCCCCTCCTAGCAGCAATGGAGCAGTTCAGCTGGCATCAGCATAGCTGCACTCAGCGGTTGTCAACAACATGCAGCCAGTAAAGTTAGAATAGCAAAGCTAGATATGTTAATAATCTTAATAATCTTAAAATGTCTTTAATAATCGTAATGTTAGGCTAAGTTATACATACATTTTGGTAAGCTTACTAGGCTACAAGTTGGCTAAATGATGGTCGCTACTAGGTGGATAGGCTATTTAAGTGTGTGTTTGTGTGTGCTTCATAACTAATAACCAGCATGTTGTGCACTAGGGCACATCATAATAGCGTGCACTGGAGCCCGTCATACCTTACGCCACTGGTGGTGACTTTCCCGCAAAAAAATCACAAGTACCGCATAAGTAGTAACGCATTTTCCATCACCCAGCAGTGGTAGTTCTGCCAGAGAGGGTAGACGGAGCTACTGTGTGAAACGCCGTATTGTTTTTATTTTTATTTATATAACAACTATTTTGTATATTGTAAGTAGTAAGTGTTATAGTTACCATCTCAGAAAACATTCCCTTTTTGCATGTGTAGTGGTGTTGTTATGGCGGCATGGCAAAGGGGCCAACTGTCAACTGATTGACGTCACACAGGTGACACTGGATCTTTGGAAGCCATGGAAGTGAGGTCCAAAAACACACCCTGCAGTTATCGCTTACCACCATAGGTGTCACCAAAGAGAAAAAAACGGAAATCTTCGAGATTGCCGCTTTAATCAAATGTATTTATTAGGATAAACCCCTTGAGATGTACCATTTTGTTTTCGAAGAGGTCCCAAAAGAAAAGGGAAAAAAGAAAGAAAATTATCAATACAGCAACCGCATTCATCAACTAATGAAAACATTAAAAACATTACAAGTGGCCAATAATAAATAAACTGTAAAGTGTGAGTGGCTCACCAAATGCAATCAGGTATAAACAGCTTCATTGCAAGTCAAGAGCAGTCTCAGTCTCAGATCTCAAATTAAGAAGACAGGGCATGCTTAAGTGATTAAATGGCTATAATATCAACATGTAAATTATTCCAACCTGCTGGGGCTTTAAACATAGAAGCTCTTTTGACAATTGTTTTCTTAGCACAAGGGACAGACAGAGCTGAGCAGAGTGCTAACTTGATACTGTTGTAAATAAGGAGGATAATTGAAATGTATTGAAATACATTTACATACGTATAAGTTGAAGCCAGTGACTGCCTTCTCACATTTAGAGATGGCCAAAGTGCATCATACATTGTACAGTGATGAGTGAGAAAAGGACATCCAAGCTTGATTAAGTGTACTTTTTCAGGATTTGACTTAAAAACAGACTGATAGTTTCAGCGTGAGGCCATTTTATTCAGCTGTTTGGTTCTGTTCAAAATTAGGTTTCTTTCAAAAACACATTAAATACCTTTGAATCCTTCAGCATCGCTGGAAAATATGCATTTTATTTTCTTCTAGGACAGTAATATTGCTTTCTATGACCACACTCCAATGCACAGAGCTCCAAGGCCAGGCAAACACACACAAACAGAGTTGAGGCATATTTTCCTTTTTCTCTTCCATACTCCCCAGTCTTCCAGATGTATGCCACCACTGCATGCGTTTCCTGAGAATAATTCCATAGCATGTGAGGCTCATTAAGTATCCATCCATCCATCTATTCTCTTCCCAACTTTATGCCTCCTACTGTTTGATTTTTAACTTGGGCCACCATCTCTCATATCCCTCGTCGTAATGACGGCCCGCCTAGCACATCCTGTGACCTGGTGCCATTAGGATCTGCAGCGGGTGGTGGTGGTGCTCATAGCAGTGGTGGGGATGAGATTGGGTCTGGCAAGGCTCGAGTCAGAACCTCGTGGCGGAGTCATAACAGTTTGATCAAAGCGGACCTGGTTGGGATTGATAGGTGGTTCCGCCCGCAAGGTGCAGCAGTTTAATAAATTACTACTTCGACTTCCTCTTTCGGTTACTTTAAATCCAAGGAAAACCATGTGTCATGCAGGGGATATTCTTTGTCTTATTCCAGTGAAGTGTGGAGGTTTTAACTTCAGGAAAAGCTTAATTACTTGTGAGTTTATGACCAATCATAAAGGATGTGGAGCTCCATACCATGTCCACAATGATAACACAATAGCCCTATAAAAAAAAGGATTGAATGATGAACAGCTTTAATCAAAAGATTAAAGCTTTGCTGTCCCACATGTTTAGAGTCCACATCAACCCCTTCAGATTCTTTAACGGTTTCACGCTGAGGTCATGTAACAGAGCTAGTAGTCTGCTACTTTCAATATATTTTATAATCGGATTCCCAGCCAAAACGACAAGAATTCTTATTAAAATAATCTTTTATTGCTATATTTTAAAACACAAGCTTGTAAGGTCACTTGCCTCTTAAAGAGGACAGAATTATTTAAAGGCAAAATCTTTTCGATTGTTCAATGTTCTATACCAAGGGGGAAATACCAAGTTCAGTCCAGTCTTGAGTTGGCTCCTTGTTTTCCCTTTGCGGCCACAAAGGGAGTGTGTTCCGGGCCTCACGAGTAGATCAATAATTGCTCCAATCCGGAAGTCCAGCGCCAGGGATTCTGTGGGGCCGCTTCGCCGGTGATCTTATGCGAGCCCATCAACAAGTACAGTCGTCATCTCACACTGCCATCGCCCTCCGGATCTGGCACCTCGACAAATCAAAACGGGAACAAGAATCAACAGCTTCTCGTTTCTGAATATAAAAAGCACACACCAATGGAGGAAAATACTACTTTCCTTTAGTTGGAGTGTTGCGAGCGTTGACACTGCAGAGTCTGGGAGACAATGGCGCAACAACGTGATGATGGGCCCCGGTGCAAATAATATTTTCGGGCCCCCGCGTTTGTTGACGGCGCGCGCGGGGGGGGGGGGGGGGGGGGGGGGGGGGCGGGTGCTGCGCGATTGTTGACGGCGTCTTCATGGCCCCCCCGGCGTCTGGGCCCCGGTGCAATGCACCGGGGCCCGTCGATAGTTACGCCAGTGCTGGGAGACGATTTCACCAAGATAACGGGAGATCCAGCCAGCAGCAACACTGGGGGAAGAGAAGAGGCGATCCAGTCCGCGACAGCGAGCAGCACGTTCCTCCGACCAGAGAGGTCCTTCGACCAGCGATTCCTCCGAACAGCGCTTCCTTTCCGAACAGCGCTTCCTCCGAACACAGAGTCCTCATGTCTTTTAAAGGAAGGATCTGCTCAACTAGCAAATCAGATTGCTGATTGAGACGAGGTTCAGGTGTGTCAATTAGTGGCATGATATGTATGCAGTTCATGGGAGAGGTAAACAAAATGATGAAAGTCCAATACAACAGTCCACAGCAAACAATATAAAACCACAGCAATCAGTAAGGAAAAACCACAGCAAGCAATAGTATTAAAATAAAGGAAAATCACAGCAATCAACAATATTCAAATGCATAAAATAAAATTAGGGTTAGGGTTAGGGTCAGTTTTTTGTAATTGAATAATGAATTGCATGATATGCTTTTTGAATGTATCATGATTAATCATACATACATCAATAAAGGTAAATTATTGAACAGACATTACAAAAGGTGGCTTTAGAAGTCAATGGGCCTCAGCTCATACACACAGATTTGTGCCAAACAATTCCTATTCCACGGCTTTGACTAATGATTACGTTTAAATAAAAACAAATACAGACTCTGTGTTCTGTGTATAATGACATTAATTAGGCCTATTGTTTTGCAGTCAGATTTCACAGTTGGATTAATAACATTCTATTAGGCTATATCCATTATACAACAATCATAGTTAAAACAGTATTATTAAGAATAAGCACGTAATACATTTTTGTTGTGGAGGCTGTAGGATTCATAATCGCTAAGTGGACATTGGTCAGAATGCAGACACAGGTTATGTTCCATCAAGTCTTCTGTATTCAACATTGTGGCGATACATCTTGGCTGGTTGACTGAAATTTCAATGGTCTTTCGGATGAGATGTTAAAACCAAGGTCCTGACTCCCTGTGGTCACTAAAGATCCTGTGGCAGTAATCGCAAGAGTAAGGGTGCTAACCCCGGTGTCCGGGCCAATTTCTGACCTAATCATCCCCCGTCTCTAATTGGATTGCATCATTCCTCACCTCTCCACTGTGAGAGCCAGTGTGTGGTGAGCGTTCTAGTGCATACTGGTTGCCATGCATCTCCCAGGTGGATGCTACACACTGATAGTTGGTGAGGTGTCATACCCCCTCCCACACACACACACACACACTCACTATGTAAAGCGCTATATAAATGCAATGAATTAATTAATTATTAGTGTGATGGCTGTAGATATGTATGTGGTTGATGTGTGTGTGTGTTTCTGTGTGGTGTATGTGTGGCTTGATCTATGGAACCACACTTTCACACGATAGTATTAATCTCAACAACTCTAAATTTCAACTTCTATAGGCTATATATTCTTTAAAGGACAATTCCGGCGCAAAAATCGACCGTTCTCTGGGATCAGTTTTCATTCTAGTCGAATGGAACCAAAGTTCTCGAAAACCGCTAATTAGCGTATAACGCTAGCTGTGGGGGCAGATATTCATGTAAAATAAATCACAATTCTATAAGACTAACAAGGCTCAAAATCGCACCACACTTCCACGGTAGCATAATGAGGATCCCTACATGTAAAACGAAGCATTGAGAACTTTGTAAGTGTACAGACAGTTTATTAAAAAGAAAGTGTTTTCACGAAAACAAGCGGGCGCCATCTTTGGAAAACAGTCACGACCAGTCGAGCGACGAACGCAGCCGGAAAAAGCACAAACACGAACCATTTTCTTCTCTTCTCTATGCACATGCACTGTTCGCACTTCGCACACCTTCTACTAGATTGCACACCTTCTGATTCATTGACATCTCATGTGTACGCCTCTTCTGGCTCATTACGTTGCACGGCGTTCGTCGCTCAACTGGTCGTGACTGTTTTCCAAAGATGGCGCCCGCTTGTTTTCGTGAAGGCACTGGCTTTCTAAACTTTCTTTTTAATAAACTGTCTGTACACTTACAAAGTCCTCAATGCTTCGTTTTACATGTAGGGACCCTCATTATGCTACCGTGGAAGTGTGGTGCGATGTTGAGCCTTTTTAGTGGTATAGAATTGTGATTTATTTTACATGAATATCTTGCCCCCACAGCTAGCGTTATACGCTAATTAGCGGTTTTCAAGATCTTTGGTTACATTCGACTAGAATGAAAACTGATCCCAGAGAACGGTCCAACTTGGTGGACATGTGTTAAGAACATATTGTCTCATTTTGCACCAGAATTGTCCTTTAAGGTATGCCAAGCTTCATCACTGCCAATCTACTGAAAACAAAATGACCAAAAACATGAGTAATATTTTTTAGTTTGAAGTAGTAATATCAATACCTCTAACTACATGAACATATGGGTCGCTTATTTTAAAATCAACAGATCTAAAATAAAATAAAAACAACCGGACAGCATTTGCTATTTTTTCCCACCTTTACCTTAGCATGTGCTCTAATGCCGCTACTGACACTGCTAAATATTACGGGTTTACTTTTATCAATTTCCGAGAGGAGGACTTCAAGCTCTGCACTAATAGGCCTGGTGCCTTTTTTTATGAATGGTGCTAATGCAGAAATTGGGCGGAATGCCTCCTTATTGCATTTTTGGGGGCGTCAATTATGACAATTTACATTCTCATGAAAGCACACACTCATTTACAAACAGGTGGAATTCAGCATGTGTACACACCATTTAGGACAATTTCCTGTACTGTAGTTAGTATGCACAAAAGTAAGATCAAGTTAAGAGAAAAATAGAGAGCAAATGTTCCATAAGGCCCAATATATTTTTTTATTTCCATATGTTCAGATGTTTTTACAAATACATGTTTTTTTTTGCACAAGCCTATTACTTATAAGCCATAACAACATGTGCCCGAGGTAGACTAATTCTGTGCTGCCTGCTCTCGGTGTGGTTTGTTAGGGCGCGTTGCCTGTAGCAGCTGGGGCTGGGCTGACAGTAGCCCCATGTTCCCCTGTGCTCCATATGAACATGAACACACATTGTGCTACAGGGTCACATTCTGATGCCATAGCTGATCGCTGGGGACTAAACTACTACATTGGTCTTTTTAACTACTTTCCAAGGTCGTATCAGATGTTTGAAATTAGTTCTCACGTTGTTATGAAAACGCATGGTATCGCTTTATCTGTTTCCATGGTTATATACTGTCTGTTTAGCAGTGTATCAGCTAAGTATCATTCATTTTTTCATGGGGACAAATGCGTGAGTACTGGTACAAGAATTTCAGACATCCGATGAAATATTGGAAAGTAGTTGAAGAAACCAGTGTATTTTCGCATAGTTTGCTCAACCGCTACTATTATGGTTGCAGCAGTCGTACCGACCGGTTAAAATTGGGTGGCGTACGGGGACGGAATTGGGTGGGTATGAGGTCAAGGGGGCGAAATGCGTTAATTGCGTACATTCTTTTCCGCGTTATTTTTCATATAATTAATTGAATTGCCAGCCCTACTTATTTTAACCAATACTGCCACAAGGGAAGGATTATCATTTAAGTATCATGTAAAAATAACAAAAGCCAATGAGTTGGGGAGGGTAAGTGGAATGTTTAGCAGTAGCGAACCGTGACTCCTAAACCTTGGCCCTCTGACCTCGTCGGGAAAAAAAAAGAACCACCAGCTTTGCTTACTGTGTCCTCTCTATGGTACTGCAAAAGTTACCTATGACAATTCCAGTCATAAAACTTTAATTAATACGCTAGTCCAGCCTTAGCAATGCAATGAGCAAACAGCAAAGAGAGAGTGAGTTATCACCAAAACTAAAAACAGCTATCTCTTCAGCAAAATGTGAATCCTCCTGACAAATAATTGCATCATCACACATTTTTATTAAAAGTTAACCTAGAAAACGGCGTAGATAATAAATCAGAAACAATGTCCTCCTCACTAGCGGCTGCCATCGTAAAGTAAACCAAATCATGCCCCATAACCTAGAGAGCTAGTTTATTACCTTGTGATTTTATTAGCGATAACAAAGCCCACCCATTCAGAGGGAAGATATGATTTTACTGTCATTTGAAATTAGTCCCTCATTTACATTTAGGGCATTTAGCAATACTAAGCGCAGAATTTCAAAGTAAGAGCCAGGACATACAAACATAGAATAATTGCAAAGTTGTTGATTTGTTTTTGTTTTTATTTTTATTAGTGGGAGGGGGAGGGGTAGTAGAGGAAGGATGCTAAGCGGGGTTCAGGTGAACTCTGAACAGGTGGTTCTTGAGTCTCTTGCGGAAGCAGGCTCTGCAGTGGAGGGCTCTAGCCAGGCGTGGGGTCTGACTAGTGCTTGGAGGTAGGTCGGGGTGGTTCCGTTGACAACCTTCTAGGTCAGTATCATTGTCTTGAATCTGATGCAAGCTGCTACAGGGAGCCAGTGGAGGTTGCGGAAGAGAGGGGTCAAGTGGGAGAACTTCGGCAGGTTGAACACAAGTCGTGCTGTCGTATTCTGGATGCGCTGCAAAGGCTTGATCGCGGAGGCAGGGAGTCCAGCCAGGAGCGAGTTGCAGTAGTCGAGGCGGGAGATGACAAGTGCTTGGACCAAGAGCTGTGCTGCTTCCCTTGTGAGGAAGGGTTGGATCCGGCGGATGTAGAGAGCAAATCTGCAGGATCGGGTCACTGTGTCATGTTAGCTGTGCAGCGCAGTTGGTCATCCAGTATGACGCCGAGGTTCCTAGCAGTGAAGGACCCACCACAGCATCCTCAACAGTTACCAGTAGGTCCATGTGAGGGCAGTCCCCGGCAAGAAGAGGAGCTCAGTCTTGTTGAGGTTGGTGCGCAGATATCCAGGTGCTGATGTCTGCCAGACATTCTGAGATGCGAGTTGCAATCAGGCTGTCAGAGGAGGGGAAAGAGAGGAATAGTTGAGTGTCGTCTGTGTAGCAGTGATAGGAGAAACCATGCGAAGTGATTATAGAGCCTAAATATCTAGTGTATAGGGAGAAGCGGTCCTAATATTGAGCCTTGAGGTTCGGACAAGGAGCCATTCCACGTGACCTGGTAGGTGCGGTTCGTCAGGTAGGATGTGAACCAGGATAGCGCAGAGTCTCTTATTGAATTACTATTACTTAACCCTCTGCAGGACTACCATTCGCTGCATAAGATTTTGTTTCCCAACAACTTCAGAGTCAGCAAAATTCTGATAGGCTGACAAAGGGGCTTCTTTCATTTAACCACACTAGGGGTGTCCCCGACTAAGAATTTACATAGTCGAATCTGATTCGTCAAGTCTTGCCTATAGTCGACTGATTGCTCATTGATCCACATGGACGTCCCTAGCAATCCGGGGCTATTCCCAAAAGATCCGGGGCTATAGCCCCGAATGCACAGGTCTAACGACGTCCATGTTGATCCATATTCTCATTTGCGACATTGGCGGTGTGTTTTGGACACCGCCGCCGAACAGCGCATGTCAAAACAGCCGCCCCTATTATTTTCTATGTACACCCCCACCCCGGCGGCGGCAGCGATGCGCCGCCCCGCTACATTTCACGCCACTGTCCTATTTCACAGCGTTGCCACGCGTCAAGTGCCGCCGAAAAGGCGCTTTTTTCTTTTCTTTTGTTTTTCTTCTGCTCCGGAGACGACTATATTCCTGTTGACGCACCGCAGCGCGACGCTTCCTATGTGTGCTGGGGGCGGCACTTGTGTCATAGACGCGCCGCGGCGCTGCGTTGGCAGTGTTTTGCACTTGATATTTATACAAAAATAGGCTATATATCATGATTTATTGGGAGAAAGAAACTATATGTAAAATCAGACATTCAGCACCGCATATAGCCCGAATGGAATGATCCTGTGTTTTGCCGACGATTCGACTATGAGATTGGCAATCGAATCAGGCTCCTTCGATCGAATCGTCGAATAGTCGAATATTCAGGGTCACCCCTAAACCACACATCACATTCCAACACAAATTGAATAGGCAGGTTTGAAGAGTTTATTTACTTTATTTAAAAAAATGTGTTTAGATGTTGATTGTCGAATTATGAATTAATACAATCAAATTAGAATATCTTAGGCCCTCTCTGAGGGCTGACAGTTCCCCTCTGGTGTTTAAGGTGTTTGACTCCCAGCCAAAGGTTCTGGGTTTGATCCCCAATGTCCTGATGCCTGTAGGCCTCCTTGAGCACGATGCCCAAACCCTTATGTTCTCCTGATGGCATGTATCTGAATCGATAAGTCGATTTGGATAAATGCATCTACTAAATGGCTAAATAGTAATAAATACTCTTAAATAACAATGCAAGAGCAGGAGGGTACCATAATGCTCACCACTTGTTATCTTGAAGGGGTCATAATCGTTGGCCTCCTTATCCATCCTCCTTGCTACTGGAGCCTCCATCCCTAGCACACTCACGTACAGTCCCCCTCAAGCACACCTACTTCTGACAAGTTTGATTGGCGGTAGAAATCGCATGCTCCCCCCCCGACGTCTACCATCAGCTCTAGTCCCTCAAGGCCTACCATCAGCTCTAGTACCTCATGGCCTACCATCTGCTCTAGTCCCTCATGGCTTACCGTCAGCTCTAGTCCCTCATGGCCTACCATCAGCTCTAGTACCTAAGGGCCTACCATCAGCTCTAGTCCCTCATCACCATTCCCTACAGAGAGCAGCCATGTGTGGAATGAACAGTTTGGGCAGGTGTTTGGGCAGGTTCATTGATGGTGCCTCCTTGTAGCTCCTCTGCACTGGCCTTGCAGTATGAATGCAGGATTATTGGCATGGAGGAAAACTGAATTGCCTCGTGGATCCCCAGCTGCCCTGCATAGACATTGTAGAGCCTGGGGTTTTTTTCTCTCTAGAGAACCGAAATTAAGACATTAAAGAAAGAAATTGGCAGAGCAGAGCCCTCCCCCCTTGGACTCCTTCAGTTAATCAAGTTAGTCCTCAGCGTTTTGTTGGGCAGTTGGTAGGTCTTTACATTGGAATAACATTGAGTGGGTCACCTCTGAATGCCTAACTTTCAGCTTCTCACTCTTAACTTCCAGTAACCCACGTCACTCCAATTCTTCTTCTTCTACTCATCCCCAACTACTTTGATGAATTAGCAATATATATGACTTTAGGGTTGTATGTGTTCACAGAGGTTTGAGTACATTGATGTGCACGGTTGTGGTGTGACACGGTGTGTAATTGGTACATTGAAGAGAACAGCGACAAGATCAACAGGGACTGTGGCAACACACAGTGCAGACGGTGACTTGACAACGCATCATGGGTAGTATTTATGGTGGGCTGAGAGCAGGCTGAGTATGTGTGTGTGTGTGTGTGCTGGGGAGGGGGGCTAGAGACTGGGACATCGACTGGCAGAGTAATGAGATGGCAGTGTGCCAGGTTGTCATGGAGCTCAGAGTGGCCGTCCTTCAAGGGGCCCAGTTAAATTAAAATGGCAGAGATGGTGGAAGAGAGAGAGAGAGAGAGAGAGAGAGAGAGAGAGAGAGAGAGAGAGAGAGAGAGAGAGAGAGAGAGAGAAAGGGCAAAACATAGAAATGAAAAAACAAAACAAGGGGATGGAGCCAGCCAGTATGATTGGTGAGAAAGCGTTCCCCGTAACCAAGAAGCAAAAGGAAAAAGGGGAAAATTACAACGCTGGAAGTGGATCACAGGAGAGGATTAGAGGAGAAATGTCACCTTCAAATGAAGTCAGTCTGAGTAGCCCTCACCGCCCATCAGCTGAGTACAAAATACATAACAAATACTACAGAAGTAAAAATGTAACAAAATATAAATTGTTCAAAATGGTACTTATATCCAATAATGAATGCGAAGGAGGATGTGGCCTTTTACTAAGGCTTGCATAATAGCCTATGTAGTGGTCTGTAATTCTGTGAAAGAAACACTATCCCAGAGGGGTATCTCTGTTGCTTCTTAGTCACAGTGTAATGAAGCTGTATTTGATGCTTCTTGCACTCTTTCTAATTGTGTTAGACATTCAGGAACTGTCCAAATGTAATAAAATAACCTGAAGCTTTACAAACTAGTATACATTTGGAGTTGTGCTATTGGGTTGTTGATGCGTTATACCTTTCCAACCTAATAGCCAATGTTATATAGATCCATGTCTCAAGCCTTTATACTGGCACACATTCATTGTTTCAGCCAGCATCCAATTCCAGCTCTCCACTTCTTGTATGTTTTTGTGGGACATGACCAGGTTTTCGGCACTAGCGACAGCAGCGCTAGCGACAGCAGTGCCAGCTGTGGCGTGCTCCCGGGGGGCATCAACACTTGCTCAGGCCAGGTCAGATGAGGACAGAGAGAGAGAGAGAGGCATGTGTGTGGATGGGGTGCTCTTGTTACGAGGAAGGAAATAAAATAAAGAGGAGAGCAGTCTGGGAAAGGAAGGGCGGCGTTGGGCTTTAGAAGGACAGAATAAAATGGGAAGGAGAAAATGGCGGTTAATCCAGGCACCCCAATCTCAATCTCGACCGCGCCGCAGTATACGAGCTGGCTGACATTGGCAAATAAAGTCAGTGTTTCAGAGGGAAATATTGCAGACAACCCCAAATCAACCCCAATTCTACAATCAGGAGTTACTGGAAATTAAATAATTAAAGCCAGTAAAACTTCACTTCTGTCTATACATTCCATCTTTTCCCTGCAACTCCTTTAAATCCCCTTAGTCTGGCTCTCCATTTTCCCCAATTTGGTCAGCTAGATAGCTGGCCAGCAGACTGGTAGCTGGACAGACAAAAAACAAGTATGCAGCATAGGCTGGAGCCACAAGTGATCACAGATAAGAGTAAGATACTCATTAGTGTCTTGTGTTTTTAGGGGAATAAAATATGAACACCTCAACATGAACAACATTAAGAAGCTTGATGTTGCTTTCAGAGATAGAATAAAAATACAGAAACACAAATATCTATTCCATTCCACATCTCAATTCACCATTGTTTTAATTGTAACATGATATTCTCAATTGAACCCTGCATCGAGTTTTAGGATGAAACATGTTTTTTTCTTCTCAGGTAATCATTGGTGGCCATTTTACATCGCATTGTTGGTTGACTGTGGTGGGCATGGTGATGGGGAGGGGAGTATCGGGTATAATATAAATTTGACAGAATAAAGAAGGGCAATAAACAAACAATAGGTACGAATGTAGAGCCATATGCACAGTGGTTGAATGTGAAGGGGAGGAATAGAGGAGAGGCAGGGAGGGAGAGGTAAGCGATAGAGAGAGGGCCAAATGTGTCTGGGAAAGTTTTTTGGGGGGGGGACTGAGGTGCATTGAGGGAGAGCAGATGTCTGGGGGGGTCTGAGGTGTGGATTAATGCCAGCGATTGGTGGAGGGCTGCCGCAGTTGTGCGTGAGCAGAATATCAGACAGGGGAAGAAAGGGAGAGAAAGAGAGAGAGAGAGAGAGAGAGAGAGAGGGGGGGGGGGGGAGGGAGGGAGGGGGGGAGGGAGGGGGGGGAGTTAATGGGACTGGGGAGAGAGATGAGTGGAGGAGGGAGAGAATTATTTTGCGCCCAAAGACAGTTAAGACAACCAGCTCTTTAATGCTCCAATGGAAACATGTTGCCTGAAACCCCCTGCCAGTTAGACTGTATCACAAACAGCATCTACACCCCCCCTCCCAGTTAGACTGCATCACAAACAGCATCTACACCCCCCCCCCCTCCCATTTAAACTGCATCACAAACAGCAGCTACACCCCCCCCCCCCCAGTTAGACTGCATCACAAACAGTAGCTACACCCCCCCCCCAGTTAGACTGCATCACAAACAGCAGCTACACCCCCCCCCCCCCAGTCAGACTGCATCACAAACAGCATCTCCCCCCCCTCAGTTAGACTGCATCAAAAACAGCATCTACATGGCTCTATTGTCATGTGGGCTCCATCGGACTTTATTAAATATTTACAGTTGAATGTGGATTATAGGTGTGTGTGTGTGTGTGTGTGTGTGTGTGTGTGTGTGTGTATGTGTGTGTGTGCGTATGTGTATGTTTTGGTTGGGAATCAGTAAATCATGGCAAACTGATTCAGATGTTGGGTTGTGGTATGTTCACCTGTAGTGAGAATTGTTTATATAGGTTTTTTTGTGTGTGTTGTTATGAGTGAAAACATGGTACAGTGGTGAGCTCTTCACTGACAGTTAGCACAAACACAGCAGCAAAGAAAAATCTTGCCTATTCATTTTAAGCCTTTTTTATGATAAAATAGAATAACAGGTTTTCTGCGGACTGTGGGGCCATTCTCACAGCCCTCTATGTGACTGAGTTTGAGCGTTATGAAAAGATAGTGGTACCGCTCTAATACTATTAGAACAGGGGGCTGATCATATTGAGCAAATAGTCTACATCTAGCTACATCTCTGCCGCGGTTAAACCTGAGCCAAGTCCCTAAATGACTCCTGCTTTTTCTATTCACAGCCTGGGCTAACTAAAGATTGGTATTTGGTTTTGGCACAGGGATACCTTCCAAGAAAAGTGTCTGTGTACGTGTATGTGTGTGTGTGTGTGTGTGTGTGTGTGTGTGTGTGTGTGTGTGTGTGTGTGTGTGTGTGTGTGTGCACATGTGTGTGTGTGTCTGCATATGTGTGCATGTGTGTGTCTTGGTGTTTCAGTGGGAATGCAATGCATGCATGTGTATTTCCATCCGTAGAATCACTTTGTCAGTGCGTTTCTTTGAGCATGTGCATGTGTGCACGTGCACGCGCGAACCGGGCCAGCACAGTCTGCTTCTGGCTGATGGGATTGTGCAAGGAATTGTGGGACGCTGTGGAAGAGGAGGGCACAGTCGTTTGTGTCCTAATATTTCTGTGTGTGTGTGTGTGTGTAGAAAGTGTGTTTATATGCATGCGTTTGTGTGTGTGTCGGAGTAGTGAGGTGATGAGAAGGAAAGGGTAAGTGTCTTTCTTCCTGGGGGAAAAAAAGAGTATAGTGGATGGATAGAGGGAAGAAGAAGAAGAAGAAGAAGAAGAAGAAGAAGAAGAAGAAGAAGAAGAAGAAGAAGAAGAAGAAGAAGACGACGACGACGACGACGACGACGACGAAGACGACGACGAAGAAGAAGACTACAGACGACTTTCAGGGGTGACGGGAGGACACTTCCAAGGCTCCTTCTTCCCTTTCACTGAAATTTCCACACACACTCTCTCTCTCTCTCTGTCCCTCTTTCAAACTTTGCCTTATTCAGTACGAGTTAGCAAGCAAGTAAGCAAAGCGGTGAGAGGTAGAGAGCGAATGAGAGAGAAAGGGGGAAAAGATTAGGGAAGGGAAAGAGTTGAAGTTTAGTAAGCAAGAAAGAAAATTAAGACCTTTTTTTGGAAGACTTGGCTCTCTTTCAACCAGATGTTCCTTGTCATTTGGTAGTTAAGCAGGGAAGCATAAAGTAGAGAATACAGAAGTGACCCGACAGCGCATCTCTCACTCGTATCTATTCTGTCTAACAGTGTGTAACACCGCGAAAAAAAGTTTTTTAAAATAAAAAAGACATTTTCCTGGTGATTTTATTTTGCTGTGATTGGCTTGCTTTTTCTAGCCTCTCCTACTTTGAATCTCTCTCTCACTTCCCTCTTTCCTCCCTCCGACCTTGCTCTCCCTTTCTCTTTTCATAGTTATGTTTGCTGTAGTTGCACGTTTGTTTTTGGTCTGCTTGATTTTTTTTTTTCATCTATTTTCTATTTTTTATTTGTTGCGCCACAGTGGACACTGTAGCCTTTACCTGACTGCAGCGTGCTGCACGGCCTTCCACAATACACAAGAAAACACACTGAAAAACAAGACCAGAATAACTCGAGACTCAAGACAACACAAAGACAATTGGTAAGTCATTATGTCCACTTCTCTTCATTATCAACTCCTTGCACATTTAAATTGGATCGCAAACATTTTCCCGGGACATTGTGCATTTTTCTGTCCGTTTGTTTAGTGAAAAAAGTCAGCAGGACGGGCTACCCGTTATGCTATGCTAGGCTTTATGTTTAATGTCATTAGAAGTTAATGTCAGGTCACTTCCTCACCTCTCCTTACACCATTGTTGTTGTTGTTGCTGGGTAGATATTAGTAGGTACGAGGATAAGCCAGCACCTAGTCGGTCGGTTGGTTGCCATGGCTGTGAGCGTTCAGGCAATAGCCTGCTGCTGTAGCAGTTGCTGCTGTAGCGCTAGCATTTTTTTTCTCTCTCACCTTTGTCTGACTTTTTTTTCCCAAAAGGAAAAGTGTGTTCATCGTGAACACACACACACATACACACACATGCACAAACACACGTCCGGTAGTGGCAACTGAGGTAGCGGCATTGGCTGGCAGGGTGTGCCGAACCCCGCTGAACTCTTTGTTGGGCTGTTCTTAAGGTGTCTTTCAGTTCTCTGGCACTGATCCAGTGACATACTTTCAGAAACGTGGCTTCAAAGTCAGATGTCTCATTTAAATTCAGCCAAAAGGAAAGAGTTGGGGGTGAAGTGACCAAAAATGGGTTCTGAAAGTTTTCCAATGGACCATTAAGATTTGAAAAAGTTTCGCTTTTGACTTTTGTTTTCTTTAAGTTATATTTATAACTTATTATACTTATTTTTCTTTTTTGTTTCCTACTTTCTTCCTTTCTTTCTTTTTCTTTTGATTGGATGCTTTGATTTATTGGCATAATAAAGAAGTTTAAGTATGTCATGCTTAATATTTTCAAATAATGAGAATGAGATATTTGGTAACTTTTAGTAATTCTGGCATCAATATTTTACAGGAGAAAAATTGGCAAAACTTAAAAATATGTGAAAAGGAAACCTGTAAACCAGATGTTTTTCTTAAAAAGACTGAGGTGTTATTATTCAATCAGTTCCAGAAAGAAGAAACATTTTAGTTTTCTTTGAATCATACATTGTCAAAAAGACATGTTACCTATATACTTGTTTTGATCTAAGCTTTATGACAATAACAACATTTCAAAGTAATTTGCTCTTGTTCTTTTTAAAGACATTTACAATCCAATTGTTCCACCTATATTGTGTCTCAATCTGTGTGTTTTCTTAAAACATTTTCTAAAAATTATCAGAAATGAAAAATGAAATATCTTGTCATGAAATATCCTACCATTATTAAGTGTTGGTATATAAATCAATAACCTATAATGAGTTAATAGTTTGAATAATTACATACTTGATGGGGAAGCAAAGTAGGTTCAGGGGATCAAAGGGGATATTTAACATTTTACAATTATGTATGATATTGGACAGGAGGAGAAGCTCAATTGTTTGATTATAATCCAATTACATATTATGATGTTTTTTTCATTTTGGACAATTACCACTTAATAACGGTATCAGCTCTGCAGAGCAGTTAATAATAAAATACCAAAATACAAAAAAAAATCAAGTTTGTTTTGTGTATGTACTTATATAATATTGCAGTATTTAAATGTTGACAGATAGAGATGGAGAGATCATTGACATTTAACATTTTTGTTAAAGTAGGCAAAATGTCATAGTTGGATGAATGTATAGATCTACTATTAGTAACAAAAATTAAAACAATAGTGTTTATTGTTATTGCTCCAAGGGAGTAGGGCTATTCCAAACACTTAGATGGGTGGGGTTCATTATACAAAAGTGATTACGTATTGAGGACATCATTATTTATATTCGTAATATTCATTTTTATAATTGTGTTTAATGGCTAAATGTAGACGTCCATGCTCATAGATCCGAACCCGTAGATCCGAACTTGTGTTGACCTTGAAAACCACAAGCTTGTGTCTACTGGTCTGCGTCTGTGCTGCCCAAACAACTCACACAGCAATAGCAGTATTAGCTTTCTCTCTCTCTCTCTTGCTCTCTCTCTCTCTCTCTCTCTCTCTCTCTCTCCCCCCCACCCCCGCCCTCTCTGTCTGTTTCTCTCTCAAGAGTATCACTGTCATTATTATAGGTTAGCCTCGCTGTCCACATGTTGGCTAAACATATGTTTAGCCTCTGTGTGCACCGAGGCACAATCTAAGGTTACCTTTGTAGCTAAGCTGGCTTTGCTTGGCTCCAGTAATAGGTAGAGATTCCTCGCGAACCAATAAAAGCTGTCGCAAAAAAGCAGCAGTCCACTGTGACCACACCTCAACATTCGAATGCTTGTCTAAAAGCCAAGAGTAGAACTACAGAAGAGGAGCAGAAGATTAACTGAAGTAGCTTTGTTGTTTTGCTATGCCACACTTTTGGTTTTCTTCAAAATAACACACTTTGTTTCACACTGTTGTGAACTTTGAACCCTTTGCCCCCTCCTCTCTAAAAAGGCTTGCTCCCAGGTTGAGGTAGTAGGTTGTATAGTTGAGAATTACACCACATGCGATAACTGTACAACCTCCTAGCTTTCCCTGAGGTACGCTCTCCCTCCCCCCATCTGCTCCTATGTGTCTGTGTCTGCAGTAAGTTGCATAAAAAGTGGGCAACACTGCTGCAGATTTTGTATGCTGCACATCTGGAGCCAGTGTCTTCCTGGCAAAAAGCATTGCATTGGAGCTTGACATTGCAGTGATTTGAAATATTCATTATTATGTGGCATGTTTAAACAGTTTGTGTGTGTGTGTGTGTGTGTGTGTGTGTGTCCGGTGTGTCCGGTGTGTGTGTGTGTGTATTTCTTAACTGTGCGTAGGCATATACATCATGCTATTGCAAATATTGATATGAAGCAGTTGTGGTGTGCAGTCTAACTTTAGGCATGGTGCCTTGTTGGTTAAAATGCTGCTTGTGTTTGGTGAATAGGTTAAGTGTGTTAACAATTACATTGTTATGGTTATAGTTTGAGTTTGCATCATTGTTACTCAGTGGTTTGCTTGGGTTGTGTTACTGTTC
>JAOPHQ010001166.1:117500-184043 GCA_030340625.1 Merluccius polli
TGCGGCCACTACCTAAAAATGGCTTAATAACTTAAAACATATCTAGGATGTTGCATTGCATAATTAAATCAATGTTTTTTTGTTCTTCTCTTTTTAAAGACTTTATTTCTTTCCCTCTTTTTCTTCCCTTTTTTGATTTTCTGTCCCAGACAGGCAGCGCTGGGGGGACATTGGGTAACTGCCCGGGCCCTGGACCCCAGACCTCCGGTAAGGCAAAATGGTGGTACTGGTGGTGGCGGTGGAGGGAGGGGGGGGGTACGGGGGTCAGCCTGTCGATACGAACAAATGCTTCAGCTCTCTTCTTGCCCCCCCCCCCCCATCTGTTTCAGAACCTCTTAGACTACCGTGGTCGCCTCTGGAAGGAGCAGTGTGTGTGTGTGTGTGTGTGTGTGTATTTGTATGTGTATGCATATGCACATGTGTGGATGTTTTATCTTCAGCGATCTATCCACCATAATGTGGACCTCACTGCTGAGGATTAGAGGCACAGGATATTTGCCAGTGTGTGGTTTGGTCCCTACCACCACATAGAGGCATTGCTAAAAACATTTCTTTATCAGCAGCCACAATTCAGTCCCTTTTAGGTCTGTGCTACCCACATTATGTTGAGGGCTTTTGTTTGTGCAGTTAGTTTTCTTCTAAGGGCATTATTGCAAATTGACTGGTTGTGGGAGAAGAAGTGATCGAAGTAGAAAGAGAGAGAGAGAGAGAGAAAGAAAGAAAGATAGGAGTGGGAGTCCGCCCAACGTCTAGCTCCAGCCGACCCATTTGAGTTGCATGATTTGGGAGCGGAGCCCGATTGAAAGAGAAACAGATTGCTCTGTGGGCAGAAACTATAGTGGGGGCTTTTTGGGCTGCAGATTGTATTTATTTGTTAGAGAAGCAGAGTCAGTCGAGTTGTGATTTTGGAGCAAATGTCGCAGCTCCGATTCGTGGATTATCTCCTTGTTCTCGCCATCTGCAGACAATACGGCATCCTACATAGGAGGAGGATTTTGGGGCGGGACAAGAAAGCAAAACAAGCAAAGATAGATAGAGCGAGGTGGTGGTGGTGATGCTGCTGCTGCTGCTGCTGCTGCTGCTGCTGCTGCTGCTGCTGCTGCTGATGATGATGATGATGATGTGTCTCTCCCTGTCCCTGAGACCCTAACTTGTGACGTTGTGCTGTCATGTCCACGGGTTAGGTTCTCGGGAGCTGTGAGGGGTGCACGAGCGTCCCTGTGACTACTTTCCTTCCTCACTCCAAGCAATGGCGTCGCTGACCATCACCCCACCCACGGCACCAAACATTTGACTATTGACTGCTCCTGCTATTTCTCATCGCACCCCCCCCCCCCTCCCCCACATTAAGCTAGACTCCTACCGCATGTGTGTGTATTTTCGCAATAAGCAGATGGATGTATTGTACGAATGGACAACACGCGGGACATAAGCTTCTGATGTGTGCCTGGCACCACAGTGAGGTATGGTAGCGCGGGCAGTCAGACTGACTGGTACTGATACTGTGGGGGGAGGAGGGGTTCAGTCACAACTAGAATTATGGTTTGAGGGGTCATCAAAAGGGAAGGAAGAAAGGAATTGGTTGAGGCATCATCTGATTTCAGGGAGTGGGAGGTGTTCCATCAGCTCCATCAGGTGTTCCAGCCATTTTTTTACGGATGAGGAAGATGTCGAAGTGATGGTGATGGGAGGAGAGGAGCAGTATATGGACAGTCGCTGTATATATATATAACTCTTATATACATGTTCATAGTTCAGCACCTGGGTTGGGACAGTCTTTCTGCCAACTTCTGTGGTACCTCTACCGACTTTGAGAGCAGCACAAAGTACCGTGAAGAGTGTGAACTTGACAGCTCTGTACATTTGTGGTTGACCTCATGGAACTGTCAACGATACGATCCCACATCTGCACCCTCAGTGCTACCTGGCTTAAAGCCCCATTCCAAGTGGCCCATAGTGGGCAGGCTGAGTTTCAAAAGGTGTGTTGGCCTGGTGTCCAGAACATTCTCCAAAAAATGTGTCAATGTTTTCACAGTTTCAACTCTTCAATCTTCGATCTGATGATGTTATTGAGAAGTGTGTGAGTTCTGTTGCTAAAGGCCGCATGGAGCTACTTGTTTTGTTTAGTAGTGATGTTTTGAGTATTTTGGAGAATGTTAGAACCAACAAATGGTTTGCGCTCATAAGTAGAAAAAGTAAAAAAAAGTAGTAGTCCAACAGACAGACGACACAATCCTAGCAGACCTACATGTTTCAATGCAGGTGGAAATGTAAGAGAGTGAATTGTGTGTGGTTGTGTGTGGCGTTTGTGAAAGTGTTTTAACCTGCTACCTGGTAAAAAAAAAAAATCTAACAAAATGATGATGGATTCATGTCCATAGGGTTGTATTAGTACTGTCGGTCCGAGTTGCCTACTAGGCCAATTGTAGTTATGTAGAGTACTGTGGTGGTGTTCTTTACTAACTGCAAGGCTCAGTGCTCATCATTTCTTCTCTATTTGTGACACAATATATCTTTGACATTCTCTTCATTGCAAATCTTTGTCGAGATCCACATCCGCTTTTTTGTCTTCAGGATGATTTGTGGATTTTTGGAAATTTTTGGGATTAGTTTGAGTTGGGACTGTCGCTGGACAGGATATTTATCTGGTGATATGAGATTAGATCGTCTGGGATTTAGGTTATCATCATATTGTGATAAAGCGTGTATGTTGTCTTTAAGAGGATTAATTACAGTAAAATGATCTGATTTCCTGTCCATAATAGGCTGAGTTTGAACTGAGCGAAAGGAGCAGTCATGCAATCATGCATTGACAACATATTACATATTACTCATGATTGGTTTTTAAAATGATGAAGTAGTCACATTATCAATAAGTATTGTGAAATTGAATTTTGTCAATAGTTCCCTTGTCAGTATCTACCAGATGTCTAGTGGATAATGCAGGGCCTAATGATAATTCTTATTGTAATTAACAATACTTCCTTCATGAAAAGAGATGCTTTTTTCTATGGGAAATGTCTGGATCTCAAAGAATTCATCTGGGTGTTCCGGTGGAATGTCTCGCACCCCACTTTGGTGTTGCGTGCCAGTGCATGTGGGTCGGGGGCCCGCCAAGGGCCGCTTGGCTTCTGTTCTATTGATAAAACAAGCAGTAGATCTGTTTTCTGATATATATTTCTTTGACAATAAGAGGGGTTATAATGTGTTAAGAAAGTACTGTGCTGCAGTGTGTTAGCTGCTACTGTAGTGTGCACATGTGCTTGTAGCCTAGCTAACAAAAGAGATTGGCAGGACTAGTCCTCTGTACCAACATGTGTTGAGTAGTGCGCTAAAGCAGTGTTTTTGAACCTACGCGTACCACTGGTGGTACTGCAGGTGGTACGTGGGATTTTATTCTTGAAATAGACACATTTACAATAAAAGTATATATTAAAATATAGATAATTGAAAATAAATCCATTATACATTTTGTTCTGTAAATATAGTATTATGGCTAAAATAGTGTCGCTTTGTGCATTCCATCATATGTTTTCCATTGTAGCCTAATGTTTTCCATTTTGTGTAAATTTGTGTTTGCTAAGTAAACACACTGGCAGCATAAGCAGCGTGGCTGACTTTTTCTTGCCACTGTTTCCCACTGGCCATGGCCTTCCTGCAGTAATAACTGTGTTTAAAGGGGGTGCTGGCACTCTTTGCTCAGCCACTGCATGTGTATTTATCTATTGTTTACCGTTTGCATATGAGGTGGTCCGGGAAAGGTCTTGATGACAAGTTAGTGGTACAACTAAAGTCAAAGGTTGGGAACCACTGTGCTAAAGCACTGATCACTCCAAAGAGAAACATCACTCATGCTAAAATGAATATAGCCAGTCAAACTTTCACTTAAGATCATGGGGGTCACTAACTACATGTATGCATTACTATTTCATCTTACATCCTATAGCTATATATAATTCTCTTTTTTAATTGTAGGTTTATTTTATCTATGTTTTTGGTGTGTATTTCATTTTGAATATCCAAGCTGCTTTTTTATCAGATGTCTGAGTTGGCCTGCATCACAGTCTCATTGTAAAGCCTTGGGAAGCCTTTTAACGAGTTAACAAGCAAGCTAGCATGTACAGCTCCCTGCAGTTTGTAGCATGCATGTAGGTTAGTAAGCCGTCTTCGTCGGCCCAGACTGCAGTCTCTCTCTCTCTCTCTCTCTCTCTCTCTCTCTCTCTCTCTCTCTCTCTCTCTCTCTCTCCATTGTTAGGGCAGACTGCAGCGGCTGCTTTGCTTGCTCTGCTAAACGCTAGTCCGCTAGCGCCATGTTTGCACCTATGAGCCAAATACACATCAACAGGGATGGATGGATAGCGGTTAGCGGTGCTAGCACACAGACAGGTGAAGGAGCCATGCTGAGGGGTTTAGTGGGTTAAGGACTAGAAACCTGTGTGTGTGTGTGTGTGTGTGTGTGTGTGTGTGTGTGTGTGTGTGTACTGTATAGATAGTTGGATTACATATATAGTATCGTAGATGCAGGCGACATGAGCATCACAGTGGTAAGCAGTGCTGTAAAAGTGACGGAGAGAATAAAACAACTGTAAAAGTGCACATAGAACAAAAGATCTAACAGTGGGACACACAGTGGAAGGGGTGTGTATGTGTGTGTGCATTATACTTGTTTGCCTGAGCTTGTCTGTTCATGTGTCTGGGAGTGTGTGTGTGTGTGTGTGTATGTGTGTGTTTGGGAGTGTGTGTGGTACAGAGGATGGGGCTGCTGCAGGGCTACGCCCAGCCGCTGCAACTGAAGGGAACATTCTAGAACATTCTGGATTAAGAAACAGATTATGGTTAAGGTACAACTGTAAATATAGACATAACTCTCTCTCTCTCTCTCTCTCTCTCTCTCTCTATATATATATATATATATATATATATATATATATATATATATACCATAAAACAATGCAACACAATCCTTAATGATGTAAATGTAATAGCCGATGCTATTACAGCTAATGTTTTGACAACAAGACATTTGTCATCCTATTAACCATATAACAAAACAGTAAAAATGCAGCATTTGAGTTTGCAGGCAATATCGGCTCGTTTTTCTGCTGCCACTCCCTAAAACGCAGCCTGCAGTATGGCAGACACATCAATAATCCCACTCCACTCCACATGCCAGTGTGTGTGTGTGTGTGTGTGTGTACCTCTTAGTACCTCAATTGTCAGTCACAGGAACCAGAAGATGCAGCATGTTTATCTGGTCCATGTGTGTCTGGTCCATGTGTCCAATATCCATTACCAAGCTGTGCGCTGTTTTGTCTACAAACTATAGTCAAGTATTACATGTAGGTGGGCTGGTTAGGACCTGATGCTTAAATGTAATCTGTGTGTGTGTGTGTGTGTGTGTGTGTGTGTGTGTGTGTGTGTGTGTGTGTGTGTGTGTGTGTTTCCCATTTGGCTTCTTAGAATTATTTTTTTCAGACAAGGTGTTACGAATTTCAAGGAGGCCATTTTGTGCATGGTAGAGGTAGGAAACAACGTTCAGCCTAAGGCCTGTTTATAAATTACATTGGTAATGAGAAGTTTTCGAAACACTTAAACATATCGCATAATGACTGATTCATGTGACAGATACACATACACTGTGGTTATCTTTGAAGTGTTGCATTAAATTAAGTTCTATCACATTTAAGATGAGATGATCTTGTTGTGTTGTATCTATAAAACTTGGATATGGAACAATGGAAAATTGTCTCTACTATCTATGGCTCATTATTAACATGTTCCCATGTTCACAATAAAATATAAATGTTTTTAATTAAAAACTTTGTAAAAAAACCCTGCAAAAATA
The DNA here is from genome assembly GCA_030340625.1 of Merluccius polli. NCBI lineage: Eukaryota > Metazoa > Chordata > Actinopteri > Gadiformes > Merlucciidae > Merluccius > Merluccius polli. Next base: position 123,346 of record JAOPHQ010001166.1, read on the forward strand.
AGGAAATTATAATTATATGTATATATATTATATATTGTAATTTGGATATGATATGAATACATGTAACGCAGATACATCTATGGGTGTGTGTGTGTACACACACATACACACACACACGCACACACACACACACACACACACACACACACACACACATTTATACACCATTCACAAGCATTGTAGTTCCATGTATTCTATGGTAATCGTGAAAAAGGTTGTAGGACTACTTTTGTTTACGGCATTTTATAAAATGTTGCTGTTGTCTGTTATGCATTTAAGGAAATATACTTCATTCATTATGCTTAACCTACTGCTTCCTTCACTATAAATGTATTATTTCTGCATATATGTAATATTGGAAATCTGTTCACAGAGTTGTATTCATGTTTTGTTCATATTACAAAATGAATGTTTCCCAAATACATATTTTTGTATAAAGTTTTTTCAATAAAGATATTGCTGTCGTTCATTTTGTAACAGTGGTTATTATACATAGACTTCATGAATCCAGTAAGTATTCATAGTTATTCATATACTGTACTTGCTCAGTTTTTTCATGAAATTGTTGTTAGCCTAAAGTCTAGGGAAACTGTCAATGTGAAAATGTTATTTTAACTTTGGAAATTAGGAAATTAGGAAATTAACTGTTTTACCTTGTCAGCTCATTTTTTTCTGATTTTGACAATATCCTCACAGGACAGCATAGCATTCCAACCATAAATCACATTGATTACTCAAGTGCTCCTACTATCGCAAATCACACCCTGCAGAATCAATAGACATCCAGCGTTCAGTCCAAAATGCTGTTTTCCTTGGAGGTTCGGAGCAAAAATGTGGTTTCAGCCTCTTTGTCTGTAAATAGATTCAATGGGCTTTATTCATTACCATCCAAACAGGAAAAAAACAGCACATGCAATAAGACACTTATTGCATGCGATTCACATTAACATGGTTTGTTCTTGTTCATGAGTGTGTTAGATTGTGTCTCATAATGTGCTGTGTAATACAGTTATCTGACTAATAAACTGATATGTTTATGGCAAGGCAGGGGGAATATTGAGGTGAGGCGAGTTATTTCTTCCTGGTAATATGAAGGATTTCACGGATCAAATTCATGGATAATGACTCCCTACTCTAGCATGACATTGTGATATTCATGCCCGCCTGACCTGTTGTGACCTGCCAGTCAAGCTTAGCAATATTACCGTTGTTTTATTTGATGTCAACTTTTTTTTTTCTTTCTTTCTTTTTTTCTGTCTTTTTGTGGTCTTTATTTCTGTTTTTCATTCTATTTTTCTTGTGGGGGGAAATTAAGCTGTTGTGCCACTTGTTATATTACTATTAAAATAATAGATATAAAATACATGTTGTTGTACATTTTATCCATTTGTACATTTGATACATTGGTTTATATATAGCCTAAATAGTAGTTTAGTTTTTATTTGCTCTGCTGTTACTAAGCAAGATGTGTATATTATTCAATCAATGTGATTATATGCTGAAGTAATAATTTAAACAATAATAATAATAATATATATAAAATAATAATAATAAACTCCAAACTTTGTGTACTCACCTTGTAAATAGGTAGAACATTATCTAGAACGCTAGATAACCTTACACATTTAGTATTTCAAGGTGTCGTTACTAAAAAAAAGAAAGAAAAGTATACCAGATAACGAAATCGACCTACGGCTTCTGTCATTTCTAATCCTATCATATGATGGTGGTCAGTGGTTACTGCTCACTGTCAGTATATATACATACACGTAATATGGAAAGTGTGGGTGTTGAGTGAATGCTTTGAACACATAACCAGTACTTTCTTCTGACAATGATAACCAAGTGATCTTTCATGAGCAGAAATCAAAAAATAACTATAACTAAAATAATAAACCATGAAAATTACATTACCTTTGTATCATTAAGACAATACATTCAAATAAATGTGAATGTGTGTGTTTGTGTGTGTGTGTGCGTGCGTGTGCATGCAAGTCTCTATTTTAGGTTTACCTAGCCTTTACTTACACCTAATTATTAAAACATGGACAATGAAAGGCAATAATTCCATCCTGTTTATCACATTTAGTTGTATCACCATGATGCTAGGACCATGCCATATTGTTTTGTATTATAATATAAAATATATTATTATTATTATTGTTATTATTATTATTATTGGTATTGAGTTGCATGATATCAAGGTGTGAAATAGGCCTATAGAAAGTCATTTTCATATATACCCATTTGACCTTATATTAAGTTATTTGGTAGAAGTTAATATTCATTAAATGTATTCAGTCTATTGAGCTGTATAGTATTGTGTAGGTAAATGAAAAAGTGTCCTGTTCCACTGTGAGAGCTCCAGGGTGCATTCTGCAGTTCAGCATTAAACGTGTGTGTGTGTGTGTGTGTGTGTGTGTGTGTGTGTGTGTGTGTGATTGAATCTGCTGATAGTGCGCAGCTCGCAGGAGTTGGAGGATATAGTGGTGATGATCTCCATCACATTGGTTGTGACCACCACATCTGTGTAAAACAAACAACATCCTCATGTGTTGTCTATTAGGGTTGTGTTTATTTTGTCTCGAAATGAAGAAAATGTACACCAGGCTAGTGAGAACTAGCTTTCAGACCAACTTTAGCTGGAAACAGCAGAACATTTTCAAAAAGCCTGCCAAAGAGATGTTAAATTATGAAGAAGCATGCCTGCTGTCTAATTTTAGCTTGTTTTTTTTTTGCCTTCACACTCTCTCAGCCTGTCCTATGTAACCCTCTTCATCTCGCTCACTCCTTCTGCCCCCCCTCCCCCACTCTCTCTTTGAGATTTGGCATACACACACTAGAGATCTCTCTCTCTCGCTCTGCTGCCAAAAATTAGGCCAAAAGCCATTTGAGGACACAACTGTGAGACAGATAGACAGACAGTCAGACACAGACAAGACTGACAGATGGACAAAAACATGGATTCAGAACAATAGACAGTGAAAGACAAAAGCAGAAAAAAGGTGAAAAAGAGAGATTAATTACTTTTTCTACATTATTTTTGGGCCTTTTCTTTTGAACAAATATATTTTCTTGTCTTTGACGGCTTTTTATGCGTTATAGACAATACTCTTCCAATATTACATAGTATTTGCATTCTTGCCTATGACAGAAAGGGAACTATATAATGATTGAGAAGGAGATTGTGCTACTAGATCTGTTGCTCTTCCCACCATAAGCACTCACTGGCCGACAGCAGAGTGCAACATTATGAATCTCTTGTGCATCATGAGAGAGACAGAATAAGCTATAGGTCACAATGTCTTTAATCCTCACTCAAAAGTCCATCCGGAATGAAAAAAACACACCCAGCCTCTCACTCTTCTGAGGTTTTTTGTGCTGTTTTTTTCTCCAGAAAGCCTATCCACATATTATAACAGAAAATGTGTCGTCGTCGTCGTCATCGTCGTCGTCGTCGTCATCGTCGTCGTCCTCCTCCTCCTCCTCCTCCTCCTCCTCCTCCTCCCTCAACCTTCTCCATTCAGGTTTGATTCTCCCTCACTGGCTTTCCAATAGTTCCAGAGCCCTAATGGCTGTTTAACTCCTGCCTTCCGTTGGGAATCCGTCTCTGGTTGTAATGAAACTGTAACTATGATGGCCATTCACTAGCCTTGCCAGAACAAATCCATTGACTTGAAGGTATAGGTGAAGACCAGCAGCCCCTCTTAACCCTAACTCCTCCACTCCCCTACAGGAGTGCTGTTGGATTCCCCCTAAAAAAATACGCTTTTAAGAATTGCGCTTATTTGCAGCATGCAAGATGTTGTGATGTTTGTCGGTTGTACACTTTGTTAACCAGCCGATAGCAAATACAGGAGCCAGCTGATTGAGATGGTAATGATTTTGTAAAAATGGTAAAACCTTGAGATACACTGGCTCTCCGGTAAGGCTACATGCAACTTGGCTGACCATCTGTTGTCTAAACGTAACATTTATTTAAGTGCCCTCATTAGGAAACATAGTAAATCAAAATGCAAATCAAATAAATTAACACATTGAATAGTTTTTTGCAATTGGTTCATGCTGAGCTATTATCTTAAAGTTAATGCAACCAAATATTTTAAATGAGAAATGCTAATTGCTCATGCTTGTTTTTTTTTAAATTATTTATATTACAGCCAGTGCAAATGTGTATTTGTTTCTTCCACAAAGCATAATTTAACATTGCCTCCATTTAGCATTACTTCACAAATACTAAATGGAGTCATATTCTTGGAGGCAAACATTTTCATATTGTTTGATTTTTTTTTAATGTTGAAATGTTTTATGTTTATTATTTCCTTTTTTTATTTCACACATGGTTCACATGATATATATCAAGTGAAGTAATGCTCAACTTGGTTAAGTAATACTTAATTTACCAGTACATAAATTAATATGTTGGTTCTGGAACATATGTATAATGCATATAGGAGCATATATTTACTGTATCAAGTGTATGTGTTGGTCTTTGTGTGCGTGCTTACATGTAGGTATACCAATGCGTCCCTTTCAAGCCAGTTAAAGTGCTTGCAGCCGTGGAGGGAGCATTTTAGGTATTTTCCATCTTCTCTGCAAGAGTATAGGGGGCTATCCATTTCAAATTGGAATAGTTGCTTCCTGTTCCATAATCATTTCCACCTTGGTGCTGGATACAGTCTCTGTACATTTTTGTGTATTTGTCCCATGCTTGGTATGGTACAGTGCCTTTTGTACAGTAGCCACACCATATGGGGAAATTCCATTCATTCTTATTCAACTAATAAAAGCCAGTTCACCAGGTTAAAGGGCCACTGTGTAAGATGTAGACTGCCATGCTCATAATACTCAATGACTTTGTAACTGACCATCTAATTTAATAAGAGTTGGCTCACAAACAGTTATGACTCAAGGGTCAGTTTACTTAAAGTGCCAGTGAACCCAAATTGTCAGTCTGTCTCTTATGATCTTTGACATAGTAATCTGTGCTATTTTGTCACTGCTGTTGCCATAGAAACAAAAACAGCCAGATCTTCCTATTTCTTACAATTTTTTTTACCATTCATACCAGTGAACTTCACCTCCCTTGCCTCACACCCCCACCCACCAACCCTTCCTCTTTTTACCTTAATTTTTTCTCTCTCTCACTCTCTTCTTCCTTTCTCTCTCTCACGATCTATACGCCGGCTTTGTGCATGAGGCTCTTCTGAGCTTAATCTCTGAGTGCTTTGGGAATGAGGGGGGGGGTCACACTGAGTTTAACACCTGCACCCACGTTACTGCCACCACACCTGATGGAACAGTGCAGTGTCTGGTCCATAAAGTGTGTGCGTAAAGATGTGGCAAAAAATAGATAGACCTGGGGCGGGGTGCAGTGATGGTGGTGGACGTGGTGGGGTGAGGTGGTGGTGGAGGTATAGGTGGTGGTGATTGTGGGGTGAGGTGGTGGTAGAGGCATAGGGGGGGTGGTGGATGGGGTGAGGTGGCCCAACTTTTGAGTGTTCTTTCCTGCAGCACGTAACGCATCATCAAAGCCAGGATTAAGAGGGGTTTTTTTTGCCTACTTTCGTGAAGCCGAAGCTTTGACTGCGGGAAGAGTGGAAGATTTAAGCTTATTAGCTTAAAGAGCAGGGAGGGAAGGAGGGAAGGGAGTTTTCAACTGATGTATGGCAGACTTCAAAGATGGTTTAATCTGTCAGTACACATGCCCCTGTACCGGCTATTTATACTGAGGGAGGGGGGGGTTCACATGTTTCTTCCCAACGACTTCCTCTTGTCACTGTGCCATATTGCTTTTTTGCTTCATGCTTACTGTTTGCCTGTCTAGCTTATGGTAGGACAGCTGTGTCGTAGAATTATCCAATTCTCCCCTATAGTCTGGGCAATACATTAGTCTTATTTTGGTTAATTGGGCAATGATAAAAATGTCTTCTTCTTCTTATATTTTTCTGCTCTTCTTGCACCAAAATCAGTATTGAAGGTTTTCAAAAGTGAGGAGAATAATTAAGAATTGCCTTTGCACCAACAGTAACTCAAACCGTTTTCTCCTCTTATATATTTACCTTTGCTTTAATTAAAATACCTTTAGTGTTCAATCTTTCTATGTACAACTACCTTCTTCCACAGACCTGATTTTGATTACCATCTCACTCGATCTACATGGTAGAACAAAAAGTGTTGTTTAATCAAGGCACTATGTTGTTACTGGCGTCTTTTTGTTTGCAGACCATTTTTGTATACCATCCTAATCACCAGTAGAAGCAGACACTGCTGTGATTGATAACTGTTGCGGATTAGGAAAAAGCACACCATGCCTGTGCCTCCATGTGGACAAAAGAACTACAATTCTCGGTAACCCTTCCTTTTACAGTACGGTAATTACCAGCTAATTACCTGGTAATAAGATGTATTTACTAAGTAATAACCAGGTAATTAAATGTAATTACCTTCTAATTACCAAGTACTTACCAGGTAATTACCAAGTACTTACCAGGTAATTACCAAGTATTTACATTACATATTTACCTGGTAACTACCACTTATTTACCTGGTAGTTACCTGATATTTACCTGGTAACTACCACTTATTTACCTGGTAGTTACCTGATATTTACCTGGTAACAACCGACTTATTTACCTGGTAGTTACCTGATATTTACCTGGTAACTACCACTTATTTACCTGGTAGTTACCTGATATTTACCTGGTAACAACCACTTATTTACCTGGTAGTTACCTGATATTTACCTGGTAACTACCACTTATTTACCTGGTAGTTACCTGATATGGTAAAAACATAAACAAAAACTTGTTGGTATTTACCTGGTAAATACCAACAAGTTACCCAGTATTTACTAGATATATACTGAAAACTACCAGGTATTTATCCAGGAATTATAGATTATGTATTACCAATCAACCTGTGTAGTGACAGTGAGGGTAGTAATGACTCTGATATTTACCTGGTAATTACCCAGTATTTACTTGATAACTTGCAACTATTTACTAAGTAATTACTTTCTAATTACCCAGTAGTTACAATTTACCCAATAACCCCCATGTATGTATGCAGATATTAACTGGTATTTACCCAGTAATTACAAATGTAATTCCAAAACATTATCAGGTAAAACCCTGTGAATTACCCTGTAAGGAAGGTGGAACTGTACTGTAAAAGGAAGCGTGGTTTGTTTCAATGATATTACCATATACTTTCCTGGTAACTGTAGATTATGTCCTCTAGTTTTGAACATGGTATCTGGCAAAAACTCCCATACCTCCCTGATAATTATCGGGTAATTATCGGGGTGATATCAGAGTTTTACAGAGTAGTTACCGTGTAAGAAAGGTGGAACTGTACTGTAAAAGGAAGCGTGGTTTGTTTCAATGATATTACCATATACTTTCCTGGTAACTGTAGATTATAATCCTCTAGTTTTGAACATGGTATCTGGCAAAAACTCCCATACCTCCCTGATAATTATCGGGTAATTATCGGGGTGATATCAGAGTTTTACAGAGTAGTTACCGTGTAAGAGAGGTGGAACTGTACTGTAAAAGGAAGCGTGGTTTGTTTCAATGATATTACCATATACTTTCCTGGTAACTGTAGATTATAATCCTCTAGTTTTGAACATGGTCTCTGGCAAAAACTCCCATATCTCCCTGATAATTATCGGGTAATTATCGGGGTGATATCAGAGTTTTACAGAGTAGTTACCGTGTAAGAGAGGTGGAACTGTACTGTAAAAGGAAGCGTGGTTTGTTTCAATATTACCATATACTTTCCTGGTAACTGTAGATTATAATCCTCTAGTTTTGAACATGGTCTCTGGCAAAAACTCCCATATCTCCCTGATAATTATCGGGTAATTATCGGGGTGATATCAGAGTTTTACAGAGTAGTTACCGTGTAAGAAAGGTGGAACTGTACTGTAAAAGGAAGCGTGGTTTGTTTCAATGATATTACCATATACTTTCCTGGTAATTGCAGATTATAATCATCTACCACCCATTAGGGTGTGGAGTTTTGAACATGGTATCTGGCAAAAACTCCCATATCTCCCTGATAATTATCGGGGTGATATCAGAGTTTTACAGAGTAGTTACCTGTAAGAAAGGTGGAACTGTACTGTAAAAGGAAGCGTGGTTTGTTTCAATGATATTACTGTAGCTCCCAAGTAGTACACACGAGGCCAGAGGTCTTTGTTAGAAAACAGGATTTATTTTCCAGGTCGAACCAACCCGTGAGAACTGGGTTTAAAGAGAACAATAATTCAAATCAATAAATACAATTGACAATATGCAAATGTCCGTTTTTTCAGCAGCACAACAGGTGTTACATTTACACCAAAAACCACTACACACACCTCACATAGTCCACAACTCAATATTAACTTGTAAATTTACAAACTCAACTTACATATACATATTCACCACTTTACATCGTATGCAAATCCCCATCACGCACCAACTATGCAATGGAATGCAACACAATACAATCGTTCACGTTCTTCATAGACGTAAATAAAAGATAAACATGCCTCGTCCACTGCTAACTACTGAAGGAGGGAATGTTCTTGTATGCGTCTTCCTTGTCCTTTATAGTTGTTCTACTTTAAGTGCCTTTAATGCAAATTAAACAAATTAAACAAACTATACCAGGAAAGTACTGTACTTTCCTGGTATAGTTTGTTTAATTTGTTAACCTCCCGTTTTTTTTGTTCCTACTGTTTAGAATGGCATTGGGGCGGAACTAATTGCCGCCGGAATACGACACCTTTTAGCAACGCACCTAGCCAAACAGCGCGAAAGAGGCAGCACGTTCTATAAGCTATAAGTTAAAGTTAAAAGCTAAAGGCACTTAAAGTAGAACAACTATAAAGGACAAGGAAGACGCATACAAGAACATTCCCTCCTTCAGTAGTTAGCAGTGGACGAGGCATGTTTATCTTTTATGTCTATGAAGAACGTGAACGATTGTATTGTGTTGCATTCCATTGCATAGTTGGTGCGTGATGGGGATTTGCATACGATGTAAAGTGGTGAATATGTATATGTAAGTTGAGTTTGTAAATTTACAAGTTAATATTGAGTTGTGGACTATGTGAGGTGTGTGTAGTGGTTTTTGGTGTAAATGTAACACCTGTTGTGCTGCTGAAAAAACGGACATTTGCATATTGTCAATTGTATTTATTGATTTGAATTATTGTTCTCTTCAAACCCAGTTCTCACGGGTTGGTTCGACCTGGAAAATAAATCCTGTTTTCTAACAAAGACCTCTGGCCTCGTGTGTACTACTTGGGAGCTACAGTAATATCATTGAAACAAACCACGCTTCCTTTTACAGTACAGTTCCACCTTTCTTACAGGTAACTACTCTGTAAAACTCTGATATCACCCCGATAATTATCAGGGAGATATGGGAGTTTTTGCCAGATACCATGTTCAAAACTCCACACCCTAATGGGTGGTAGATGATTATAATCTACAATTACCAGGAAAGTATATGGTAATATCATTGAAACAAACCACGCTTCCTTTTACAGTACAGTTCCACCTTTCTTACACGGTAACTACTCTGTAAAACTCTGATATCACCCCGATAATTACCCGATAATTATCAGGGAGATATGGGAGTTTTTGCCAGAGACCATGTTCAAAACTAGAGGATTATAATCTACAGTTACCAGGAAAGTATATGGTAATATCATTGAAACAAACCACGCTTCCTTTTACAGTACAGTTCCACCTCTCTTACACGGTAACTACTCTGTAAAACTCTGATATCACCCCGATAATTACCCGATAATTATCAGGGAGGTATGGGAGTTTTTGCCAGATACCATGTTAAAAACTAGAGGATTATAATCTACAGTTACCAGGAAAGTATATGGTAATATCATTGAAACAAACCACGCTTCCTTTTACAGTACAGTTCCACCTTTCTTACACGGTAACTACTCTGTAAAACTCTGATATCACCCCGATAATTACCCGATAATTATCAGGGAGGTATGGGAGTTTTTGCCAGATACCATGTTCAAAACTAGAGGACATAATCTACAGTTACCAGGAAAGTATATGGTAATATCATTGAAACAAACCACGCTTCCTTTTACAGTACAGTTCCACCTTCCTTACAGGGTAATTCACAGGGTTTTACCTGATAATGTTTTGGAATTACATTTGTAATTACTGGGTAAATACCAGTTAATATCTGCATACATACATGGGGGTTATTGGGTAAATTGTAACTACTGGGTAATTAGAAAGTAATTACTTAGTAAATAGTTGCAAGTTATCAAGTAAATACTGGGTAATTACCAGGTAAATATCAGAGTCATTACTACCCTCACTGTCACTACACAGGTTGATTGGTAATACATAATCTATAATTCCTGGATAAATACCTGGTAGTTTTCAGTATATATCTAGTAAATACTGGGTAACTTGTTGGTATTTACCAGGTAAATACCAACAAGTTTTTGTTTATGTTTTTACCATATCAGGTAACTACCAGGTAAATAAGTGGTAGTTACCAGGTAAATATCAGGTAACTACCAGGTAAATAAGTGGTTGTTACCAGGTAAATATCAGGTAACTACCAGGTAAATAAGTGGTAGTTACCAGGTAAATATCAGGTAACTACCAGGTAAATAAGTGGTAGTTACCAGGTAAATATCAGGTAACTACCAGGTAAATAAGTGGTAGTTACCAGGTAAATATGTAATGTAAATACTTGGTAATTACCTGGTAAGTACTTGGTAATTAGAAGGTAATTACATTTAATTACCTGGTTATTACTTAGTAAATACATCTTATTACCAGGTAATTAGCTGGTAATTACCGTACTGTAAAAGGAAGGGTTACCCAATTCTCTGCTTCAGAGGTCTTTAACCACCCTCCATGTTTTTTTAAATTTTATCCTGAATTATAGGAGTTGAGTCGGTTGGTTGATATTTGGTTAAAAGCCTAGGCTAGATTTTCAGCGTTCTCCTCCGAAGGGGAAAGATTAGTATTTGCTTACATTGCTTATAGTTATGGTCTTTATTTGTATAATAATGCAACAAAGAATTAACTTGAATTTGAGGGCCATACAAGATAATGGTGCATATTGTATCATTACATTGTTTTATGAATTGCAGGTTTGCTTGAGGACCGAGAAAAATATTTGTCTCACTGTTCCTCAGGAGAGACACCCTCACTGAACAGCATTTTGGAAGGCTTTGTCACAGTAATAGTTCAGTGATTATTGCTTTAAAGCTAGAATGAGTGTGACAATGCCTCTACCTTTCTTTCAGTAGAAGGACCCGGTAAACATCCCCCCAATGAATTACAAAGTGTGATAAGCCTGACGAAGAGGGTCCATGAATTCAGGAAAAGCTTTTGCATTACCACCGCAAAAAGCCGTCTTTTAAGAGCATCCTGGATGAAGTGTGCTTTCTGCAGATTATAAACCAAACCCATACAGTTCAGATAAGACACTGTCAAATGCCTGTACACCATTTAAATGGCAGTTCTGCTATAGTGCACAATGAAATAACTATTGTAGATTTTTTATCCCTATGATGAAAACGTGCTTGTAGCCTGCCTGCTTTTGACTGGTGTACTGTACTACAGCAGAACAATAATGAGAAAATGTGAATTAAAATCTAATATCTGCAATATATGACAGACGACTCAGATGCAAACTTAACATTTCAATTACTTACTAACGATACTGCTGATCACTGGAATATAAAGCACAAATTTACATGTTTTATTACAACTTGTAGCTTTTTTTGTGTGTCACTAGACTGCTAGCTTTGAATCATACGTCTACCATCATCTACCAAGACTAGGGATGTAAGCTAGCTAACATATAAAGTGAGCATAGGCCTATGGGGCATCACATAAAGTACAAGGCCACATTTATTTATGTTTGGGATCCATCGCTCTTTATTGTCAGGTTTAGCGTAAGCAAAACAGAAACAGAAAATGTGTAGATGTGTAGGTTTGGTTTTATCCTTGTATTGCAAATCACAAGCGGAATTACATTCATTGACTGACTTTGAAGGGATGATTCAACTTTTTTTTAAAGAAATGTCTTTGTTATCTTGTTTTTTTAATAAATAACTACAGGAATGTGTATCTTGTGTCTGTACATGTCTGTACATCTAGATTGAATTCATTTCATGATTTCATAATTTCAATCTTGAGTGACTGGATAACTGGAATTATCCAAAGTGATTTTGCATGTGTGTGTGTGTGTGCATGTGTGTGTGCGTGTGTGTGTGTGTGTGTGCATATGTGTGCATGTGTGTGTGTGTGTGTACATCCGAGTTGGGCTGTGAATACTGTGTGGAAACTGCTGAGTCCCCTTTGATCTCACCACGCTCCCTTGTTCTGTTACAAAAGAACCAACCCCCACAAATAAAATAGCAAGTGCGTGTGTGTGCGTGCCTGTGTGTGTGTGTGTGTGTGTGTGTGTGTGTTGAAGGGGGAAGAAGAAAGCCAGTGAAGAAGGAGTTTGAGGAGAGAGAGTGAGAGAGAGAGAGAGAAAAAAAAAGCAGAGGATAAAAAAGGAGATTGGTGTATAGAGAGACCGAGGACTTACTGAAGTGTGAAGGGCGTGGAACTTTCCCTTACTGTCTTCCTTTCATTCATTCTTTCATTCATTCACTCAGTCACTCCACCCTCGCTCTCTGAGAATGCTATTATGTCTGGAAGAAAGCGCCAGCGCAAAAAAGGAAGGAGCAGACATGGCCCATACTGTGGGAAGCCTCTCTCTCTCTCACACACACACACACACCTACTCCCTCTTTCTCTGCAGTACAAACACTCTCTCGCGCTCTTTCTCCCTCAGTCACTCACCTCATATTCTAGGGTCCATTCCCATAAGGGCAAACAATACATCAGCCATGCATAGCCTGCGGCATTGTCTGCATCTGGGAGAGGGGGCAGAGGTGTGGCGCTGGGATCCATACTGCCTCAGATATACAGGATGTACTTGTGTGCACGTCTCACATACAGCTCTCTGAAGGACACCCATTTTGGTGTAATTGGGTGTCACAGATGCACTTTTTACAGACTCAATACTTTATTTCTGTATTACAACTTTATTCCTTTACAATGGTTGTGTCTACAGTTATTTAATTGTGTAATTAAAATACCTTTCAAAGCTGCTATGAGTTGTAAAACAGTCGGCAATGAAAAGCGTATTAATTGCTATTGTGCGGCATATTATTAAATTATTATTATTTTCCTGCATTTCCCTCCATGTTGCACTGCAGGTAGGTCAGCTGGTAATAAGCTACGGTCAATACGTACAGTGGAGACCATCCAGGAGGAAATTACTAGATTGTTATCGGCCCCAAGTTCAACAACCATTCTCAATCTCTCTCTCTCTCTCTCTGTGTTCCAGTAATTCTCTTTCCTGCGCTTTGCTTTCTTTCTTCTACGGGCCAATGCACAACTGACAGTCACCAAGGTATGCAACGCTCCATTTACATTCTCCAGCAGGGGGTTGCTCACTTCAAATAGTCCATCCACCTCTCCCCCCACCCAACCTCTCCCTCTCTTCTCTCTGTTCCTGGGATTTTGGACTTCCCCTGCCTTTTTCGCCTCTTAACACTACACCCCCTCCACACACACACACACACACACACCCCGCACCTGCACATACCACCAGATAGGAGCATATAACGATATCAATGAGCTGGTGGGCAGGATGAAGTAGTACAGCCGTTGTAGAGGGTTGGAGGAGTTGGTAGGTGGGAGTGAGGGGTGAGTTAAGAAGGGGGGGTGAGGGATGGGGGGGGGGTCAGATTAATAGCAGGTGAATAGACCAGCAGCGGGGGAGGGCACCAGGCTACCGTGGTAACTTGCCGGCCGCCTGTTCACGGACAAGTGATCATGCTGTGCACGCGCGCACACACACACACACACAAATCTCTCTTTCACACCTTCCTCCGCTCAATCTCTCTGGGATGGTGTGTGTGTGTGTGTGTGTGACGATGGGGTGACTGGCACTCCTGTGGCCATGCAGCTGCATTTTTTAGGGGGGTGGGGAGGATTTCCACACAGGTTTTCTCAAGAGACAAATAAAAGCCAATTACATCTTTCATATGAATGGGGAGGGGGGGTGCATATGGTCTGACATATGGGGGTGGGTGGGGTTCACATGAAACGGGGTCGGGCTGTACAATGCAACCAGAGCCTGCTACTGTATGAATGGAGGGGACAGCCATTAGAAGCCCCCCCTGCTTCTAATGGCTGTCCACCAGAACATACTTTTTTCCAGGCTAGCAAGCAAGCGCTCAGGCGAGGTTTGCTCAAAAAGACATAACAAACTTCTTATCACATCACTTATCACAACGGAGAGCCATTCAGTTGTTGCAGTTTATGGAGGGCATACATATCTAAATGTAGCTACATAGATTTGTTGCTCAGCATGTGAAAGGCCAATGTAATCATCACTGTGCACGCACGTTCTGCACGGACATGAGTTTTTGCCTTTTATAAAAATTGAAAATAGTCAGAGTTTCTCCTAATTCTTGACTAATAACCGAATTATTCTGTATGACAACATACTCACCCATGGCAAAGAAAGACAGTTAAAGACTGACTGCACAACAAAGCTTTCAGTTGTAGTTGTGCAGTGTTAGTTAGTAAAACAGCATGTGTATCTCTCTCTCTCTGCCATGTGTTCCAAGTGCTAAAGACAGGGAATTAAGCCACACACTTAAATGTCCTTGTCATTGGTTAAATGTCATGCTTTATTTACTCAAATACTATTCAATGAATCTCTATAAGCATCAGTGCACAATATACACACACTAGATTGAAAGATATCTGCATTTTCTCTCATCTGAAAATGTTAGGCAGGCAAAATGAACTGCTGGGTGGGCGTGTCAATTTCGCAGTGTAGCTCGCAGAAATGCGATGCTAATGCTAACCATGATGCTAAAGCAAGATATGGTAAAAACAAATATTTTCTGTGTGGTCAGAGGTGCCTACCCTGCAATATTCCCCTCAAAATAAAATGGGAATACTATGGTGGCCCTGAAGTGCAAATCACAACGGCAAATCAGAAAACACAACAACAAAACAGAAAACACAACGGCAAATCAGAAAACACAACAACAAAACAGAAAACACAACGGCAAAACAGAAAACACAACAGCAAAACAGAAACGACAACAACATTAACCAAACCGGAAAAGGTAGGTACCCTCGGGCGACATGAATCGTCGCTGATTGGACTGGTGGTCCGTCCTTTGAACCGGAAGGACAACACCGCCAGACAAACAGAAACAAACGAACACGCCGCGATGACAGCATATCCAGTGTCACGTCATAAGTCGTCATATCCATGTCCTGCATCAAAATATTTTTTAATAGCAGCGCGTACGTTGTCACTAGCGGCGCTCATATTTTGAAAACATGTAAACCATGTCCTTCCGGTTCAAAGGACGGACCACCAGTCCAATCAGCGACGATTCATGTCACCCGAGGGTACCTACCTTTTCTGGTTTGGTTATGTGGTTATGTTTTGCCGTTGTATTTTCTGATTTGCTGTTGTGTTTTCTGTTTTGTTGTTGTGTTTTCTGATTTGCCGTTGTGTTTTCTGTTTTGTTATTGTGTTTTCTGATTTGCCGTTGTGATTTGCACTTCAGAGCCACCGTAGAATACAATTGTGATAACTATAAACTCCTATAAGTTTCATTTTTTACCATCAATTGTTGTGTTGTTTATGCTCAAAATGCCCAAAATGTCTCCAACAGCTTAAAACACTTGCAAGAGGTGCAGTGGTCAGCATAGTCGACGTGATTACAGCTCAATCAGTGGATATCGTGAGTTCCGCTTCGGATTCAAAAGGACGGACCACCAGTCCAATCAGCGACGATTCATGTCACCCGAGGGTACCTACCTTTTCTGGTTTGGTTATGTGGTTATGTTTTGCCGTTGTATTTTCTGATTTGCTGTTGTGTTTTCTGTTTTGTTGTTGTGTTTTCTGATTTGCCGTTGTGTTTTCTGTTTTGTTGTTGTGTTTTCTGATTTGCCGTTGTGTTTTCTGTTATGTTATTGTGTTTTCTGATTTGCCGTTGTGATTTGCACTTCAGAGCCACCGTAGAATACAATTGTGATAACTATAAACTCCTATAAGTTTCATTTTTTACCATCAATTGTTGTGTTGTTTATGCTCAAAATGCCCAAAATGTCTCCAACAGCTTAAAACACTTGCAAGAGGTGCAGTGGTCAGCATAGTCGACGTGATTACAGCTCAATCAGTGGATATCGTGAGTTCCGCTTCGGATTACTGTTATTGTCTACGCAGGATAGGCACGAGATCTCTCTGCCGACCCAGGCTATGACTGTGTTTGAGTGGAATGCAACAAGTTGCCGTCACTACGAGCACGGGCCCCTAGTTCCCTCTGCCTGCCCTGGCCATATGTGCATGCATAGGTACAATAGAAGGAAGAAAGCTGTGATTTGTTTTGAACTTGCCTCTTAGAAAATGAACAAAATGACAATGACTATTCCACATGTGAGACGCTTCAGCAAATTGTATTTTCAAAATTAATTAGAAATAATAAAAAAGAGGCCAAGACAAGCAATTTAAAGCTTGCATCAATGTAAAAGGGACAACGTTGTGAGATGGTTCCAGCAGGACTGGTATAAAATAAAGAGTGGCTGTATGTCGCGAGCACTAGCTGCCCCTGCTCCAAGCAGCGGGTTAAAGGCTGTGGTGCAGGTTTAATTTTCTAACGAATTTGCGCATTTGCTTGTTGGTAATAAACATTTAAACTGTTATTCATTGTATTTGATGTTGTTGGTTATCACAAAATGTAATATAATATGAAAAAGTAGCTACTATTTTAGCAGTTTGTGATTGATTCTCATTTCCCCCACAATGCATTGCATTACGTCACGTCGGGGAGACGACAGACCAAAGCCCGCCTTGAAACCATTGAGAGAGACGAGTAGAGAGAGACAAGTAAGAGATTGTTCAGCAGATTATACAGATAAATAGATAAATATATATATATATATATATATATATATATATATATATATATATATATATATATATATATATATAGCCTGATAGCCTTAACAGAAATAAACAACTTATGAACTCAACAGTATTTGCAGTAGTTGATGTACTAGTCGCATTGCTGCTCGAAGGTGTACCGCCCCGTAAAGCGGTGCCGGCGTCTGTGTCACTGTCAGCGTCACCCATGCTGCTTTGTTGTCTTCCGCTATCTTCTCCATGAGCGACAGTACCTCCACCAATGGGATGAGCGTATTCTGTATCGTCACTCGTGTGTGAATATGCTGTCAGCTCATTGGTCACAGAGCAGGACAGGGCCCGGGAACAACTTTACCGTAAATGTCCATATAAAGCGCCCTGTTATTCATTTTCCATTGGCATTTTACTGACTATTTTTTGACTCTCACAGTAATACGGGACAAATGCGTCCCTTTCCAGGGTGCTTTTGTTTCTAAATACGGGACGATTCCGTTTTTCAAGGGACGGTTGGCAACCCTATGCACTGCTGTTCATAGACTGGCTCCAGCGCTCATTGCTGCGTTTCTAAATGGTAGCTAGCAACTCACCAGGACACTTCACCAACTCTCCACTCATTCTCCTCTGACCATGCATTTAATTGTCTTTGACGGCCATCGGCTCTCGGCAATTCCTCATTCGCCCTCTCACGTCTGACCGGTTCGAAATGATATGGCTATGGGCAGGCCTGGAATTTCGTAATTTTAGGGACAAGGCCACTTGGCCTTTCGTGTTGTCAATTATTTGAGGGCACAAAGGCCAAAAGCCAGGGCAGCAAGGCCATCAAATAAAACAATGATTTTAAGACTAAGAATGTATAAATATATGTGAATTGAATACATAACAGAAGCTCAAGCAAGATATTTTCAACTGTAAATTCAAATGCATTTATTTATTTGCACAAACGTCCAGTACACTAAATACAGATTTTTAACATACTTTTTTTCTTTTTTGTATTCGTTATTAAATGTGTCTTGTAATCTGGGATGGGATGGGCCACAGTGGTGGCAATGACACACACAAAAAAAAATCATTAATTCATTCATTCATTCAACTACATGACTAGCATTTATGCCAGGTTATGTGATCAGTAGGGATGGGGATCGTTAATATTTATTGATATTGATACCTTTATCGATACTCCTTATCGATCCGAGTCTTTATCGATACCACTATCGATACTTTTCTATTATTTGGTGGAAAGACGACGCGACAATATGTTTTTAACAGAACTGGTATTGCTTAACAAGTGAGCATAACAAAAACGTTTCTAGCCTTCAATAAACATGGCTAATGTAATAGGCCACTTCGAAACGACATACTTAACAATAGAAAGAATATATCAGCAGCACCAAATGAAAAATAAGTCATAATGTATATAAATCAAATAAATAATATGCTGGGTCACACAGAAGGAAATAAAATATAAGCTCATAATTTAACAGGTATTTTTTTGCAGAAAAATTAACATGTCTGCCTTGTCAGGCATGATCCTCCAGATGTTTAATAAATATTGGTATCAGTAGTTTAATTATATATTCTAAAATGTTTAGAGCACTATACAACTGTATTGCTCATGTTTCTCGCCAAAATCTCAATTTCCCTTTTCTTTACATTACACTTGAACACATCATGATAACCTAATAGTCGTTTTACTGAGCCGACCTGAACACATCATCACGCAGCACATCTGAATCTTTATTTACTTTTAGCTTGTATGCTGCCGATTACAACACGGATTTCACAATTGGATTACTATTTTTAACTAACGGGACAAGCAGGGGTGGACTGGCCATCGGGCGTACCGGGTGAGCCGATGCACATTTTTGGGCCGGTCCAGATTTTGGGCCGGTCCAGGACTGTCATAATTAGGGTTGGGCGATGTCCCTTAAATTGGCAGTTGAGGATGTTTACAGTAAAACATCGTGATGGACGAATATATCGTCTTCGGGGGGGGCGGGGCCGCTAATAGAAAAAGTATCGATAGTGGTATCGTTAATAGGCGGCCCACGGGCCGATTAACGGCATGGACCAAGCGGTTCTGGACCAGAAAGGAGACATGAACACTTTTAATAATCGTATTTAACCGTATAACTGCACACAACTTTATTTAAAAGCAATCAAATGGAAAACATGTGTGTTTTGTATTTTGGTGTCCGGTGCGTGTGGATGTGCGGCTCCTCCGGCGGAGCGGTTCATGTTAATACCGGAGTCCGGGAGGGTTCACCTTCACGGCGTTGTTACGAGGGATGTGCGACTATCGTCTTAAAAATACTAAAGTGTTTTTTAAAGTTAGAAAGATATTAGATATTCAACCGATATTCACGCTCCGAATTACAGCGATCAGACACGGGGAACTAAAGCCGCGATCACCGCGAGTCCCGTATGTCTAGCGGTGCCTATCTGTCCCCCCCCCCCCCCCCTCAGGGCAGATATATTTTTTAGGGGCACAAGGCCAAATTGCGAGGGCACAAGGGCCATGGCCCTCGTGGCCCTCGTGAAATTCCTGCGCTGGCTGTGGGCCATCATAAATGTTAATTGTTGGTCTTGCCACCTCTTCCTCATCCCAGTTAGACGCCATAGTTCTAGTACAAGGCTGAGGCTACCTTCCACCACGTCTCCCTCACGTGACGTCATCGCCGAATTGCGTTAAAAAGAACCGTTACTACCAAAAACTAAAAAAACTGGACTTTAACACCATTTTGGAGACATTTCGAACATTATATATATATATATACACATTGAGTGCTTTATGTACCCATTAATTGATAGTGGTGTTTAACCTACACCACGGCCTTTAACATACAAAGCATGAAGAGTCCGCCTCACATAACAACAATCGGATTTACATGAAAACATTCCGCAATACTACATGGATTGATCTGGCACTAAATGAGGCACACAACAAGTCTCTTTACACAAATCAATGTTAATGATACATTTCTGTGAGTTTTTCATCTGAATTTTTGGGAAATTGTGATTTCATGTTACGAAATACAAAAACTGTTCATACTGGTAATTTAGTACCCCACATTTGTTACAATTATGAATGGTTTAATATTCATATTATTGTTCGTTTTTATTGAATGAAATGTGAGTAATTTAGTTACATGCGGTTTGACTGGGGTTGTGAATCAGGTTATGTGTGGTGGCAAATTTCAGAAGGTAATAATATCTACAGTATATCGGAAACTCTGGTTATAAGCTAGAATTGAAACAGGGGGATTTTATATTTATGTAAATCTGGATTTGAATATTCAGTACCTACCCAGCCACTGACCTCACTGCACGTCACTGGTCTAAAGTCCAAAAACCAAACATTGTGTTTTAGGAGAGGGGATTGCCACACATGTTTGTATTGTGGTAGACAGCTGAAAACACAACCTTCATGTTTCTAATGTTTTCTGATGGGACTTCACCTCACAATGTACAAATGTAGTAGAAAAAACTTGTTCATGTGGATTTTGATTTGCAGTCCTTCTGCTGGGATGTTGTCTCTCTTTTTTGTAGTATAGAAAAATTAGGTGGCCACTGGCCTCCCATGTTTTGCGGGGAGGATGGCCCCGACGGCTTCCCTCAGTTGTGAGTCACATGACCTCATCTCTCTGCTCTCTCTCTCTCTCTCCCTGCTGCACACTTTGTTTATTTTTCTTTACGGAGAGATGATGGCATTTAATGCTCGGATGAACAACTTGGTCTGATATCATCACAGTGTGTGTGTGTACAGACTGTGTGTGTGTGTGTGTGTACGGACTGTGCATGTGTGTGTGTGCATGTGTGTATGTGTTTATGTGTGCATACGTGTGCCACGCCACGAGACTGTGTGCAAACCACAACAGGGCCAATCATATCAGAGCTTGTTTAGTTTCAATTGTGCAGAACTACATAAACAGTCACTGTTGTTTGTGTTTGGTTTAGTTTTTGTTCAGCCCTCATGGTGATAAGGCGGTTCCCAGTGGATGGTTTATCAGTGCCTACAGGGAGGAAAACACTCAGTTTATTCATTCATTATATATGACCTAAGAATGGGACTTTTTAAAGTAACCAATACACACTAATAAATGCCACGGACAGGGCAATGTCCGGTTGAATATTGTTATTGTTATCGCAATTTCAGATTAACCATCACAATTAATAAGATTCATAACCCCTGTTATTGATGCTGGCCCTGATCTTGTTGCTCTTGTTGTTTTGGTTACACCAAGACAAGCCTAAGCATTCTAGTTGTAAATTAAGTTTAGGCTTATATATAATGCATGGCATTCCATTTACCCAAATACATTCCACTTGAACAAGCGGTTTCAGACAATCAAAACAAGAGTAGATTTAAAGCAGCACTAGACATGGTAGAACAGTGTACTTGGCATTGAAGGGCCATAAGAAATACCTTGTGTCTGCCAATACATTCTAGGCAGTTGAATTTTATGGGGTCAGAACAGTCTCATTAATAATGAATGCACAGAGAAGGATTCACAAATGTATTTTGTGATTTATATATAAATTACTCTCTCTCTCACAAATACATTTCAATACACACACAAATGGATTTTGGCATGTATAAATGTAAAATAAATCCATAAACAAAAATAAGTTTCACAAACACATTTCTGATCCACACACAAATGTGTCTTGTTTTAAATAAATGTAATATAAATCCATAAATATATATATATATTTTTTTGTGCAATTTTCATCAAAAATGTATTTGAATGTTGTTACATTTATATACAAACTGTTAAACTTGAATTTACAAGACGCTTCATTTGTGAACTTGTTTGCATTTGTGTGTGAACTGGTCTGTATTTATATGTGGATTTTTGAGACTCCCCTGACACGGCTGGATTCACAAATGCATTTTTTTCACCAAGGAACTCTCTGTAGCCAATCAGATGCCTCCTTAGTTTTCAGCCAATCACATGACTGCAATCCCACGAGGGGTACCTCAGCATGGCCAGAGCACAGCATTTTCTCTGCACATTTTGCGTTACTTTTCGGTAAAAAAAAAAGAGTTATCGGACTTCACTGGTGCGTTCACATCAGAAGCGAATTGAGCTGCAAAGACGCTTTGGTCGCTCATAAAGATTCGCTGCGAATATTTCTGTTTGCTTTTGTCGCTCAAGTCGCTCATGACGTACAATTCAATTTTGCAGACGCATTTAAAGGAGCCGTATGCTTTTAGTACAGACAGCCATATCAAAGAGTGAACTCCCATACACTTTGGCCATATTGCAGAGACGGTTTTGCTTGTTGGATAAACGATAGTCGCACATCCCTTGTAACTACGCCCGTGGAGGTGAACCCTCCCGGACTCCGCTATTAACATGAACCGCTCCGCCGAAGGAGCCGCACATCCACACGCACCGGACACCAAAAAGTTGTGTGCAGTTATATGGTTAAATACGATTATTAAAAGTGATCATGTCTCCTTCCTGGTCCAGAACCGCTTGGTCCATGCCGTTAATAGGCGGCCCGCTTCACGCGTGTGCTTGTAAAAATGATATTTAAGCCTGATTATTACGGTATTGTATTGTCTCTGAAATAAAAAAGGCTTGGATCGTACAACACCGGGTGCCCAGCCACAGCCGCGATTAACTTTTCAGTCGACATTTTGATGTACAGTAGGAACCAAAAAAGTACAGTAGGAACCAAAGTGCCAGTGTTCCCTGGGATCCACGCAAGCGAAGAACGTCTACATTCCCATTGGTTGTCAGTGTTTTGCAGCCAAAATGCGTCATAGTAATTTGCATAAAGTTCAACCGTCTTCAACTTTTTTTGGTCGCTCTGGTCGCTCAACTTTTGCCGCTGGTAGTGTTGGTCGCTTGTGACGCTTTGGTCGCTCTTGCCCATAGAAAGTGAATGACTTCCGGTGATTTGGTCGCTCAATTCGCTTCTGATGTGAACGCACAGTTCAGCCTCAACATGGCGTCTGGTAATGGCAATCCCGATTCAAGTGTCACTTGCGTCGCGTCAAGTGGAAGAAAGGTCAAGTCCGGATCTTTCTTTTTTTATTTTACCGAAAAGCAACGCAAAATGCGCAGAGAAAATGCTGTGCTCTGGCCATGGTGAGGTACCCCTCGTTGGACTGCAGTCATGTGATTGGCTGAAAACGAGGCAGGCATCTGATTGGCTACAGAAAGTTCCTTGTTGAAAAAAATGCATTTGTGAATCCAGCCGTGTCAGGGGAGTCTCAAAAATCCACATATAAATACAGACCAGTTCACACACAAATGCAAACAAGTTCACAAATGAAAAGCGTCTTGTAAATTCAAGTTTAACAGTTTGTATATATATAAATGTAACAACATCCAAATACATTTTTGATGAAAATTGCAAATATTGTTTTAATTAATATATTTATGGATTTATATTACATTTATTTTAAACAAGACACATTTGTACATGCCGATATCCATTTGTATGTGCATTGAAATGTATTTGTGAGAAGAAAGTAATTTATATATAAATCACAAAATACATTTGTGAATCCTTCTCTGTGCATTCATTATTAATGAGACTGTTCTGACCCCATAGAATTTGCCTAGCAACAGTTTTGGTCAGTGTGTGTGTGTGTGTGTGTGTGTGTGTGTGTGTGTGTGTGTGTGTGTGTGCGTGGGTGCGTGTGTGTGTGCGTATGTGTGTGTGTGTGTTTGTAGGGTGTGTGTGTGTGTGTGTGTGTGTGTTGCCATGGAGCCAGCCTATTCACCCAGGGGGAAATTAATTGACATGAGAGGAGAGTGTGTGGGAGGTGTGTGTACAATATGTGTGTAAACAATTAATTACATTATCCCCCATGATGGTTCTCTTTGGGGAGGGTGTGTGTCTGTGTGGGAGGGAGGGTGTGTGTGTGTGTGTGTGTGTGGTTGTGCCGTCTTTCCATGTCTGCACTGTATGTGCACACAGACAAAGCACTTGCATTTACATAAAATATGCAGTTCTCATAGGCTGCTACACTAAGCTGTAGGATAATATCATGCTTGTTGTTCCCCCTTTCTTTTAAAAAGAAAGGAGAAACACCATTGTATTCTGATAAGCACGTTCACAGTTAATTCAGACACGCAACATCCCATTATAATAAACCATTTATTTGTGGCTCCCTTTAAAAAAGTAATTGTGCAGCCAGCTGAGGTTACATTGACTGGCCCACCTATGATTTTGTTTCTAACAAACAAAACTTCTGTCAGTGAGTGTGAAAAAAAGACAGGAGAAGCCCCCCGCCCCCCAACCCACTTGCAGAGTTTATCCTTACTGTGGCCCCTTAATAACTCCCTCGCTCTCTCTCACCCCTCCATCTCTCTTTCCCTTATCCCTTTTTTTTTTACTATAAATTCCTCCACCCCACCTCCCCTACTTTCAAACTCCCTCTCTTTCCCTACCTTCTCTCCCCTGTCCCTATTAGCTGGAAGCAAAGTCGGAGGCGGGGCAGCAAGCTAATATTTTTGTAATTGAACGTTTTTTAGCACATACACTGGAGCTTAGCAGCATGATGTGTGTGTGGTGGGGGGTCGGGTAGTTGTATATGTGGTATGCAAACACACAGACACACTCACACACACACACACACACACACACACACACACACACACACACTTGATCTGTAGAGAATATAGACCGTTTTACCAGGAGTAGAAGATAGCATAGGAATGATTATGTTATCTATTCAGACATCTTGAGAGGGAAATATCCTGCAGCTATTTCTCGCAGCTCCCCAACTTCCTGTTAATGCGTGTGTGCGTGCATGTGTGTGTGTGTCTGGGGCAAGCTGGGTGACATTGCTGAGTTCAATGAGCCGATGGCATCTGAAGGCTATTAGCATGGGAAATACATTCCGGAACTGTCCGGCCTATACAAACACTCCACAAGCCCTAATGAGGTGTGACTAGACGAACCCGTTGCCATAGTGACACTCAACAAGCCACCTCTCTCTCTCTCTCTCTCTCTCTCTCTCTCCTGTCCCATCTCCACTAATGAAAATCCATTTGGGTGTCAAACGTCATTTGCAGTCTGGATAAAATGTGGCAATTGTTTTTTTTTCTTTCAATTTCTGTTAATTTAATCTAATATAATAGTACAACAAAATAAAAACATAAGCACAGCACCATCTCTGGTGAAAAACATGCAATTGCAATGGTGTGTTTCTGATTGTCTAAAATTGGTGGCTGCAAGCAGCGACGATTTAATGCACGGGCTTTCCTGGGAAGAAGCCCAGGGGCCCTGAATTTTCAAAGGGCCTCCGAATGTCTATTAATAATATAATAATATTATAATAAAATAATAATGATATTATTATTATTATTATTATTTATTTATTTATTTTCAGGTGGGTTATTAGGTTATTGTCATAAATCCTGTGTACTAAATGGCCATTTTGTTGCCAATGGGGATATTTGTTGACACTGATTCGTCAGGTAAGGTCGGTGTCAAAGTGTTGAAATGTCATGAGCTCTGGTGACCTCTTGATTGAAAAAAAAACCCAACCATGGGTTATTTGAGAGCACATGAGACATGAGAGCAGTGCATAAAAGCGAAAGGCCTAAAAAGAAAGCGAGCTAGCGCAAATGTTATCATGGTGGCTCAAGAGAGTGGCGTTAGCCAAGAAGCCGACATACAGATCTCTCTCGCAAAAGCAAATACTTGCACTACCAGGGCTGGACATTGACTCTGAAACAACTGCACAAGTACATCCACAGCAGGGTCACTTGCTGCTCAAGACACCAAAGGGCAGCTTCTGCCCCCGCACCAGCAAAGGCTGCAGAAGAAATATTCCATGGACTTGGAGAAAAGCTTTGTTGAAGAAGCCAGTTTCGGGAGTTTATGCGCACCCAAGAAACAAACACATCTGCTCTTCAACTGCTCAAACTAATATGAAGACGGAATTTACAGCTTGTATTCCCTAATGTTTACATCGCCCTACGTACAGTATATTCCTAACAATGCCAGTGACTGGGGAGCGATCATTGTCTAAACTTGAATTGGTCAAGACTAGATTGCGCTCAACCATGCGTCAGGAAAGACTGAGCCATCTGATGCTAATGTCCAGTAAGAGTGACACTCTTCAGGCACTGGACTTCAAGGAGTTTATCAGGAATTTTGCTGCCAAGAAAACCAGTCACTGACACTTCTAAGGGTAAGGCAGTGGTTTATTTTATTTTAATGCTTGTTGTTATTATAGCATGAATATGCTCTAGACTGTTTATGCAGCTTGCAATGCATCTGGTGTGGTCAGTTGTTGTATTGGTGGTTTGTTTACAGTGTGTGTTTGCAG
The DNA here is from genome assembly GCA_030340625.1 of Merluccius polli. Classification (NCBI taxonomy): domain Eukaryota; kingdom Metazoa; phylum Chordata; class Actinopteri; order Gadiformes; family Merlucciidae; genus Merluccius; species Merluccius polli. The sequence continues at coordinate 149,660 of JAOPHQ010001166.1, forward strand.
TGGTGCACAAATGTACAATATTGCTGATACTGTTTGTAGTTGCACGGACATTTTGAAGTGTGACATGTCATACTGTTGGAGAGAGATGTCTTATTTGAAAGATGTGATGAAGTATACATTAAGTGAATTTGTGTACAGTACGTATGTTGTGGTGAGTCATGGCTTAGCAGTATCATTATGTGCAGAGGTAATTCGGTTCTTTGTGGTGGTGGATATGTGGTTGTGGGGAGCAGTAGGGTAGACGGGCTGAGCCAAGCCTAGGGGCCTATGACAGGATTAATTTGCCAATGGCTGCAAGTGCTGTGATGTGCTATACAACCTACTGAATCTAAGCAGCATCGCAATACATTTTGTTTTGAGTGGTTTGGTGGTTTGAATCGTTTACTGGAGGGATGGAGGTGCTTTGTGTTCAGGCATGCCCTCTGGTCAGGTACAGTATATTCCCAGCACACTCTTTCTTTGTGAAAGATGCAAATCATCAGGAAAAGGTGCAGGAAAGTGAAAGAACATTATAGAGAGGTAAAGGGACAGTGTGAATGAGAATATTGCATGAGAAGTACTTAGGTAAGTGTCAGAGTCAGAGTCAGACCAAGAATCCTCAAATCTCATCCAAGCCTGGAGTCCCTGGAGGCTTACACTTTCAATTTTCATCAAACTGTGTTTACACAGAGTAGGGCAGGATCATGCTGAAGAGCAAACACAGAGTGTCCGCACTTTCAGTCCACCCCTTATAACAAACTAATGGAGTGCGGGAAAGTCCTTCTGGGCTTTTGATGCATGGAGCTAAACACAGATCTGGCATCAAATAAAAATGTGTAATTAGATGTTAAAAAGGCTCACACACACACACACACACACATACACACACAGATGGCCACACACACAGATGCCCCCCCCACACACACACACACTCTCTCTCTCTCTCTCTCTCTCTCTCTCTCTCTCTCTCTCTCTCTCTTTTTCACACACACACACACACACACTACCTCCACCCCCTCATTGGGTCAGTCTTGGGTGTTCGGTGTAGCCTTTGCTCCTCTCCTCTCTTCTTCCCCCAGGTCTCTCTGGGCCCAACAGTGAAGGCCCTTTGGCGTAGATCCACGTAGCACACAAAAGGGCCCAGGCATTCCAGCAGTCTGCCTTTAATCCAGCAGTGTCAGCTCATGTTAAGGCTGCAGCGTGAAATCTGAAGGCTCAAAGCGGCGTGGAATATCTACAAGGAAGGAAAAAAAAGTAGACTGAACATCAGAACTCTTACTGGAAAGGCCACCAGTGGCTGAGCCAACCAGCGGTCTGCTGATGGTGAAATTAATGGGTATTTAGTTAGCTAGTGGGTAGCAGGGTTCTTAGCTAGTGGGTCACAGGTAGCATTGATGCTCGGGTTAGCTCTGGAGTCCACCAAAGCCATCCACAACTTTTATTAACCCTCCCATGACATGACTGCACCCGCTTAACTACACATCTGTAGTTGCTGCTTTCTAGGATTCACTGGGCAGATTTAGTGAAATCTGCCACATTGCAAAAGCATTCATGCATTATTGCAGTCTGCCAATGTATTTCTTTATACATAATGGAACATCAAATTAACACAGATTATAAAAAAAAATATTTTGTGAAATGTTCCTTTCACAAAAGCTATGGACAACATGTGTGGAAAACTTCACATACATGTGAATCTTCATCATACACTTTCGCAAAGTTGCAACTTTCTCTAGAGCTACTTTATGACTCCACTATACCGGTGCATTGTGTGGTGTGTTGGTCGTTTCCACCCTAATTGGAATGAAGGGTCTATACAGAGGTGTTCTGGAAGAGGTTAAAAAAGGGAAATGAAAAGCAGGGGAGTAGAAGTGAGGTTTTGGGGTTGGTGGTGGTAGTGGTGTTGGTGGGGTGGTGCTGTGGGATTGGGGGGTTGCAAACGTTTATTTATCTGAGACTAAATCATAATTTCCGCTCACTCAGCGGGACCCCCATGGAGGGCCCTGCCACACAATGGGGAAGTGACACGCTTCTGTGAACGGTTAATTATCTAAGACACACACAAACACACACACGCAGACTGACACATTTAAACGCATGCATGGACCACAGATTAAAATGGCAAACATGCATAGGCCATCATACACACAAGCTACCATTCTCATATGGAGCTCAAAGCATGTCTCTCATTCTACAGTTTAATAAGACAAGCACATGAAAATAGATTATTTGACTCCAACATCTTCCAATCGACACTTAATTGACAATATCTAATATTTTAGGATTTACAGCCTCACCTGGCCTAAGTCAGACTGATAAGACTCTGGGCTGTGTGGGGCTGCACACCTGTGGTGCAGAGCAATCATGGCACCCAGGATAAACCAGCTATCAACACACACACTCAGAGAGAGAGCCACTGTCATGGCAGCATTTACCATCTCCTCGCATATATCATCTCCAATAAATGCATCTTCAAATCAACATGTCGGAGGGCCGCAGCAAAAGCCACTAAGGTGGCGTGTGGCAGGGGTAAACATATTACACATATTATTATTATTATTATTATTATTATTATTATTTTACTTTATATTATTTTTGTGAGAAATACATGTAAAGACTGTAACTATATGGTGGATGTTCAATAAAGAAGCAAACCTGAATGTGCAGACGGAGCAATACAGTTTAAAAAGTCAATACATTTGTTACGGAGGTTACGGAGTGGTTGAACAAATGTGCAAAAGATTTTATATTTATTGTTTTCCGATAACTTTTTAAAATTAAAACAGGAAAACCCAGGGGCTACGCATGTGTTTCACCTTACCTACGTTTTTCCTTTCATAAAATATAAAGACCGTCCTGTTCATAAAACTATGCATAAATGTCCAAATAATGACATATAAATGAATATACAAAGGAGGACGCAGAAAGAAAGATGAAAGTGTTTGTAAATGATCACTTCCACCGATGATCACATTCTGTTTTACAGAGGCCATTTTCATGGTAGCCTCTGTAAGCAACACTTTCATTAATGTCTTGTTAAAGATGTTAACGAGCGTCTCAAAACAAATGTCAAATAATTACTATTCTCGAACATTAAATGAAACGAGGGAACAGAACAGTGTGTGAGACTTGAAGGTGGTGGAGATAGTCTTGAGGCTATTTACAGAGGCACACAAAGAAGAACAGAGGAACAGGCACGGAGAGGATGTAAGAGAGGGCCAGAGAGAGAGAGGTTGGAAGAGAGACAGAAAGGCATGATGACAAGCCAGTTTGTGGAGAAACTTTTTAAAAGTTATTTTATTTGTTCTTCTTGTTTAGGAGCCACAGGATGGAGGTTTGATTTGAACATCTCTGTCTCAGATAGTTTTACTGGAACTAGAACTCAGCAAGGAAATATTTTAGGCTATATATGAAGCATTTCAATAAATTATGTAACCACATCTGATAACACACATATACAGTATATATATATATATATATATATATATATATATATATATATATATATATATATATATATGGTAGTTTATATGGTTATATGGTAGTTTACTTATTTATTCACCTTCAACCAGAATCCATTTGATGTCTACGAAACAAAAAGTAGACAAAACAAAACAAAAATAGATAAAGAAAAAATCAAATGGGGGGAAGGAGAGAGAGAGAGAGAGAGAGAGAGAGAGAGAGAGAGGACAAAGCTGGAAGCGGGGGGGGGGGGGGGGGGGGGGGGGGGGGGGGGGAGTGGTGAACACAGTGTCTGTTGTGTGTGTGAAAAGGAGGAGTTGGCACAAAGAGCGGTGGCTCTGTAAGAGTATCCTGTGCAGCTCGCCGCTCCGTGCCTGCCTCCTCAATACTGTCTTTGTCCTCCCGCAGAGCTCAGTGACATTGAGAATCGACACGCATGCACACACACACACACAAACCTGGCCTCTCTCCACAGGCCGAGAGAGAGAGAGAGAAAGAGAGAGGTGCACATGACTAGACAGGATGAAGCCCAACATGTCGGTTCGGGTACATGTGAGGGCAGAACATGACAAGATGACTTCGAACCGAATCAGACAGAAGAAGCCGACAGAAGAACCCATCACCCATCAGGACCGGGGTGGAGATGGAGTGCGTCACCACAGACAGTATAGGACTTAGGACAGTAGGGTGTACAAGCTTCTATTATATGTCTGTCTTCCATTAATGCTACTATTATATTATATTCGGCAGCTACTGTATGCCTAACTGTCCTTGGATGAAGAGGTACAGAGGGGTTTTGTGTTCCTTTTCCCCAGTTGGTTTTGGGGAGTTTTCGTCCTAGCCCAGTAAACTTAGAAAACACTTGATTGGCAAATCGGGTCATGGAAGACTGCTGATTTATAAGTTGTACATGATGATGATAGTTTTGTTTAAAACTGTTTGTTCTCTTCCGTTTGGTCCTGTATGTACAAACACTGCTACTAATTGCTTTGTGTGGTGTAATGCACATATGTTTAGTGTATTTAGTTTAGTTTATTTATTTGCACCATGAAAGTATATAATAAAAGTACTAGTGCAGGAGAAAGACAAAAACCCCAGTGGGCTCAGCGATTTTGGGGAAAGACTGCTGATATTAGAACTCAATACAAATACACACTCCCGTCAGTCTCCCGTCATAGCCCTTCTTTTTCAATGTATGTTTATGTGTACCTCTCCTTCTTGATATTGCGATTAGCACGTTAGCATGTGCCAGATTTACTGTAACTTTCACACCTACTGCTCACTTTCCCCCCCATCTCTCCTCTCCGTCCACTGTGCACGAGCCTGAACGCCCCCTGCTGCCGATTGGCTAGAATGGCTCGGTCCAAGCCACTTTGTTTGTTTCCCATTTACAGAGCCTGGGCTGTGTATAAAAACCAGATTTTTGTCAGAGCACACACAGAACGGACAGCTAGCGGACCATGAGGAGATATTTGCTGAATTTGACAAAAAGTGTACTGGATAGAATCGCTGACCTTTAAGACTTTCTCCCCTCTATATAAAAGACCCATTACCACAGTAGTGCATGAATATGCATACTATTTCTGTTTTTAATACTTTATTTAAAGAAGCATCAAATCAAACATACAGTATATTGGAATACATTGACAACATAATTACAATTGAATAGACAGTACATATAAAAAAGTACATTACCAATAATAACTATAAAATAGCCTAAAAGACTTCAAAAGTGATACATATATTGATAGTTTTGATAGCGTTTTTGTTTTATGATTGATAACATTTGTTTTGTTGTACCTTGACACTTGCTGAACGGAAACAGGTGATGTTGAAGAAATGTATTTTATTTGCCGTTTTCTAAATTATTCTATTTTTGGAGGCCAAGATTTTCATTTGGCGGTCTGAAATAATTTGTGGCCGCCAAACATTGGCCTACTGGGGAATCTGTGTTTTTCGCTCCAATCACTTGCAGTGGAAGGCAAAATAGGGCTCAAAACTCAAAATTAAAACGAATGTATAAAAAGCATATTCTACCAATATAGCTACGAACAGCCATATAAGCCATTTTTAAGAAAAGATAAAAAGCTATTTTCAAGGTTTTTAAACATTTTTGTGTAAAATAAGATGTGGTTGTCTTCTTCCACATGGAGAATGCAAAATAGTGCATTGATAATAAAACAATCAATGCACTATTGAAAATAAAAATAGAAATTGAAAATTTTGCAGAACCAGATCTGCAATATTTATATTTTGTGTGAAACTGTACATAGGCCATACAGAGACTGCAACTGTGATTAAGGGCTCTGCAAAATGTCAAACATGTACGAAAGCCTGAGGAGGAATGAGACGGGAAGCCCTTGAAATGCATTCATTCACAAGCACTCACAAACACTGCCACCGATGTATCTTTGGTAGTCAAAACTCACTGGACTCTGCGAATAAGAAACATTTTAATAGAATGAGAGAGGAAGAGGGTGGAGAGTTCAGGGCAGGAAGGAAGTAGGTGTAACCTGAAGAGAAGACTCACTTTCTCAATGTCTTGTTTTGAACTCCTGCTTCTGCCATCGTAGGTTTGGACAGGTATACAGCCAATAAGTCAGATCTCACATCTTCATAACTGAAACTTAGCAGCCCACCCTCAGCAACCCAGCAACCCACTAACCCTTGCCCCCACTACCAGCAGACGTCTTGTTGTCTCTTGGGAGCCAGAGGAGAGCACGGGATCTTGGGGGATTTTCCCTTCCTTCCAAAATGTATGAGATTCAGAGAGAGGTGTTGATGGCAGCAGTGAGTGAGTGAGACCGTGAGTGTGGTATAGACGTACGGAAAGAGAGATATAGAGGGAAGAGTGTGTGTGTGTGGGGGGGGTGGGGTGAGAGAGAGGGAGAGATGGTGGCAGCAGTGAGTATGAGTAAGAGAGATAGAGAGGAAAGGAGAGAATAAAAAGGAGGAGGGTTGAAAAAGGAGTGGCAGGTCCTAGCAAAGTGGTGGTTGGCATTTTCCCTCTTAGTAACCTGATCCCAGTTGGGAACAGAGTGGCGCAGGGGGAGATAAAAGGAGAGGGGAAAAAAGAGCTTGGCGTTGTGTCCAAGGCCCCTGCTACAGGAAGAGGGCGATTAGGAGCAAGGGCCCCAGTATCAGGTGTGTGGTGGGCTGGTGGGGGCCGGCAAAGGGAAGGGGTTGGCTGGGGGTCCCAACCAATCACAGGGCTGCTGGTATTGACTCTTTGATCCACAAATAGAAACACACACACACACGTCCAGTAATACATTATTGGACACCTTTATATCTGTTGTTCTGCTTTGATCTAATTTTGCCTTTGTTTAGTTGTTGTCCTGTTAAAATGCAATTAATTGGGGTTTTCCTGCAAGATGATAAAGTGTCTTGTGTAACTCCTCCTCCCATTGTCAGCTGATATCATGGCATAGATAGCGAGGGCTCTGCTGGTTGGTGGCACCTGCTGGGCCATAGAGCTACATCTCTCAGAGACCACATCAATACCACACCCATAGGGGGCACATTGAAGTCATTATTTTCCATTGTTATTCTATTTATGTTTTGCCCAGCAGAAACAAAAAATCAACAGGTGGAGGCTGAAGATATTAGTGTTTAAATCCACAGGAAGGAGTGCACACAGACATGCCAAAAGTAATCTGCACGTCAAGACAATAGACTGGAGTGGAAAAGTGATGGAGTGTATATCCAGAATTTAGTTTTAAACATATCAAACACAATGGAGGTTGGCTTAGGAGGTGAAAAGTCTCATAGTCTTATCAGTCTGCAGGTGCATCTCTTTGGCCCAATGTCCATCTTACGCTGTGTGGTCTTGCATGGGATCACATGTTAGTGTCATGTGTTCTTAATGGGAGATAGCTTTCAGTCTAAGCTCCAATGTGCCAAATCACTGAAACTAACCCCTATCAACTACATTTCAAGGTCTACCACACAAACAAATCTATATGTCAAACTTAAATGACAACTGGAAACCTTAATGTTAGACGCCATGGCTAGTGTCTGGACTCGAGGGGGTCTCCAAATAAGATGAAAAAAAACCTCTGTGAATGTTATCAATGCCTTCTTTCCCCCCCCACACACACATTAATTTGGCCTAGCCCAAATTAATGCAGGAGGTCTGGGGGGCTTGTTTGTTGTTTATTGCGTAAAAGCACTATTTTAACACATTTTGATATTGATCCAATGATCAAAATGGTCATTTGTAGTATGATGACTACACCATTTAAGTCCTAGATGGGGTGTTCCTTTCCAAATTAGAATTGTATATGCTATATAGAATATATTTATTATATACATAATTTCATATTCTCTTACATCCTTGTAAAAGAGTAGCAGATTGCATTGATATGAAGAGAATAATGTTTGAATACATTTTTTATTTGACAGAATGAGAGACCCCCCCCCCCCCCCCCCCCCCCCCAAAAAAAAAAAAAAAGATTTCAGGGGAGCTCAGCCCCCCCATAATTCAAACACTGGCTAAACAACCAGTGCCACACATGTTGACTGCATAGAGCCCAAAGCAAGCTAGAGGGCAGGAGTGTCCATGTCCATGTTTGTGTGCGTATGCATGCATACGAGTGTGCATGTGTGTATGCGCCAGTCTGTCTGCCTGCGCCGTGTTCCAATAATGACATCGGAAGCTGGCAGAGGTTTATGTGCTGTGACAAACCAGTGGGCTATCTTTTTCTCTCTTCTCTGGCAGTGTTTGGGGTGTGGGCCTTGGGGGGGGGGGGGGGTTGCTTGGAACTACACAACTGGCAAGTGGCGGGGTAGTTGTGCTTGTAGTGGGAGGTGGGTGGCAGTTGATCATATTTAAAAAAACATTTTTATGTATTCCATTTTTGTGTATTCCACTTTTGTCAAAATCATGTTCATATGAGTTCATGTTCATGTAAAACGTGGAACAAATAGATTGTGATTGTTGATTGAAATTAAATGTTGGTTCATACCAAGTGCTGGCAAGATGTCAGGAAAAGCATGCTCCCCTCTTTTCCATCCACCGAAGCTGGTTGAGGTTCATTGATCGAGTCATCTCTGTAAGGCGAACAGCACAGTTTGAGTAGTTGGGAATAAATCTTCTGTACCAACCTGACATTCCGATGAAAGATTTCAGCTGGGCTTTTGTCTGAGGAAGTGGACAGGACTGGATGGCTTGGACTTTCTGAATCGGGGGCCTGATTACTCCATTCCCAATCACATAGTCCAGATACTCTGTCTCCGTTTTGGCAAAGGCACACTTCGAAGGGTTGACCGTCAGGCCGTAGACGGTCAAGGATCTCTCCCACATGCTCCAGATATTCACTCCAGGTTGTTCTGTGAACGACAATGTCATTAAGTAGGCAGAGGCAAAATCTGATAATCCCCATAGTACCTGATCCATAAGCCTCTGAAAGGTAGCCAGAGTGCCATTCAACCCAAATGGCATGACAGTGAAGTGGTACAGTCCCCATGGGGTCCGGAATGCAGTCAATTCACAGGATCGTTGGCTCAGGGGAACTTGCCAATAGCCCTTGCAAAGGTCAATAGTGGTTAAGAATTTGGCCTTCCCTAGGTGCTCAATAAGGTCATCAATCCAGGGAGAAGGGTATGAGTCAAACTTTGAGATAGAATTCAGATAACAAAAGTCAATACAGAACCTGATTTCATGGTAAAATCAGGTACCACCACCATTGGATTGCACCACTCACTTCTTGATAGTTCAATGATTCCCATTGTCAACATCAGGTCTACCTCCTTCTTCATGGCCACCAGGAGATGCTCTGGGATCCTGTAACTCAAACATCTGGTAAATACAGGTGCATTGTCTTTTAATACAATTAAATGTACAACCATGGCAGTACGACCAGGGTTCTCCTGAAACACAGCTGGATCACAAAATGTTCTAACCTGGGACTGCTGGTTTTCTTAGAGGTGGTCCAAGTCAAGGGAAGAGGAGGTTGGAACGTACTGCTCATCAACTTCTTCCTCAATTTCCACCCTCTTGATGAACAGCTTGCTTCTCAGGACACAGTATCCACTCTTTTAGAAGATTCACATGAAGAACCCTTCATGTGAAGTTGTGATCTCATAGGTTGTGGGTCTAAGCTTGTGGGTTACCTCTAAGGGACCTTGCCATTTGGCCAGTAGCTTGCTTTTTTCTGAGGGGAGCATCACCAGAACCTTCTGTCTGGTGGTGGGTCAACCCCAGTATGCAAAAAAGTATACGATATAGTATACTATATAAAAAGTATGCCTTCTCTGAATGTGTGACTTATATGACTTCCCTGGCTCTCCCTCCATCTCAGCATCATCAAAAGGTTACTGGACTGGCTCATCTAGCTGCTTGGCTTGGGCTCGAGTAAGAACTACATGACATGCTTGTCGTGGGTGAATCAAATCTAATAGTACAAGCAAGTTGTATCCTAATACCAATGGTAATGGCAGGTAGTCTACAACCCCAACATTAAGAAGAACACACATTCTCATCTCCATGCACACAACAAATCAGAACCGTTTCACTAGTGACCACTAGGTGAGGGGAAATTAGCACACTGAGCTCCTGTCCATTCATTTTAAACTCTGGCTTTTTTTTTTAATGGGACCTTTCGGTCTTTATTTGTCATTCCCATGTTCGGGAATGGGAACGAAATTTGTTCTCTGCATTTGACCCATCCTACTGTACGTAGGAGCAGTGGGCTGCTATGATCAGCGCCCGGGGAGCAAGTTGGGGTTCAGGGTTCAGTGTCTTGCTCAAGGACACTTCGACACGCAGACAGTTTGGAAGCGGGGATCAAGGGGATCGAACCGCCGGCCCTACGGTTAGTGGACGACCCCGCTCTGTCCACCCGCTCTACCTACTGAGCTACTGCCGCCCCCTCTTACCTACTGGCCTAGGCACTAGGGTTTAATCCTGGGTAACAGGATTCCAGGGAATACCCATCCTAACCATTTTTTACTTTTAGAAAATATTGGAATAGGCCTATATTTAGAAAATATGTAATAATAATAATAATTGATAGGTTTTATATAGCGCTTTATTGGAGGTCACTCAAAGCGCTTTACATAGTGTGTGTGTGTGTGTGTGTGGGGGGGGGAGATATGACACCTCATCCGCTACCAGAGTGTAGCACCCACTTGGGTGATGCACGGCAGCCAGTATGCGCCAGAACGCTCACCACACACTGGCACAGCAGAGAGGTGAGGAATGAAACTAACCAATTAGAGACCAGGGGATGATTAGGTGGCCATGTTGGTACAAGAGCCGGGTTGGGAATTTGGCCGGGACACCGGGGTTAGCACCCCTACTCTTGCGATGAGTGCCACGGGATCTTTAGTGACCACAGGGAGTCAGGACCTCGGTTTAACGTCTCATCCGAAAGACGGTGCTCTAGACGGGACGGAGTCCCCGTCTCCATCCCGGGGCATTGGGGATCTTACAGAGGCCAGAGGGATGAGCACCCCCAACTGGCCCTCCAACACCGCTGCCAGCACCAACTGGTCTCCCATCCAGAGATGGACCAGACCAGCCCCCGCTGGTCATGTAGGTCTTCTGTAGGCTTACCGAAATGTGTTTTGAGTGATCATTGACTTTATTACTATATCTAATATTGCTTGGCTTACACCAGCAGCCTCCGCTAACAGAATATGGACTCCGTCTGCAGCTTAATATCATTATTTTGAAAATGCCAAATTACTTGCTTTAACAAATTTCATTTGTTTATACAATGAATAATTGTGAAATATCACTTCCACGAGGCTGTTCTCAGCAGACGGATCACAGGCAATGAACTTGGCATTTCATAGTCCTCACAGATGAAGCGAAGTTCAAGCTGCATGCGAAAATTATATAATGTTCATTCTAATGTTGATTAAGGGCCTTTTCCCAGATTAATTCGGAAGATTTGGTCCAGTTCAGTGGTGAAGTTGATACTTTGATGCATTTTTCATTTAGTTTGGTTTGTGTTCACACAGGACTTTGTCAAACAAACCGTCTATTGGACAGAAAACCAGAGGGAAACTCAAAATGCTTAGGTAGGCTACTTGTTGCAGACAATAATAATGGCACAACAACTTTGTTTTTTTCATTTTGCGCTGGTGTTCCTACAAAATAAATATAGAACAAAGCAAACATTATCAGTGCCTGATGACACAGTGTGTTGGGTGTGTGATTGCACCACCTGATTGCACCAGTCTGACCGTGACTCATTTTAATCTAGAAAAAGTTCACGCATACCTGGCTAAAGTTTCCTATAGTTGGGTCTGATCGCATTCACGGTTCAAGCGGACCAGAGTTCCGCTGTTTGGTCCACACCAGAGTTCCAATGAGTGTTCACATCACCCCAAATGAACCGTGCTATCGGTCAAAATGCTCCAGCATTCGATAAAATTCCTGGGATAGTCTGCTTCTCTTCCTGGGATAGAACATTTTTAGAAAAATAATAATCCCTACTAGGCACATCTGAGTTAACTTAGCAGTGTTTCTAGGGCACATGGGTCTAGTATGACCATTTACATTACATTTAGGGAATTTAGCAGACGCTTTTGTCCGACTTACAATAAGTACATTTGTCAGTATAAAGTAAAACAACAATATATCACTGTTGGTACAGCAAGGATTTCAAAAGAACAAGTTTCTAGGTGCACTATAATTGCTAGGTTTAGCAATCCTTTCTGGTATGCAGCATGGATAGCTAGGGTAAGATACAAATAAATTCCAGGAAGTACGAACATACTATATCTGCATAACAAGTTATTGCTTTTTTTGGCGATGTCTTCTCCGGGCAGATGACCTGACTGTGATCCAGCACATAGCTATGATGGATGAAAGAACAAGTAGCTTCTGGGCTGCCTCGATGGACTTCCTTGAGGGACTCCCACAGAGAGACTTCCTTGTCTTTGTTCGACCGGGACTTCATTCGCATGGCCTGACGCTACCACTGATGCTATATATGACTAGTCTTTAAGTGCAAAGTGTGGCTCAGGTAGAGTGGGCTCCATCCCTTAACCAGCTGGCTGACTGAAAGTCATTATTAAGTTGGCAATTCACCATCTTATCACCTAAAGGAGGGATTCATACCCATTCGATTCCCCCTTAAAGGGAGCTTACCCATGGCTGGGGTGGTCAGGGCTGCAGCCGCTGCAGCGGTCTTTTGGTCATGTTCCTTGACCCAAACCTGAAGTGCGGGAGCCAGCATTCTCAGGTACTGTTCAAGGATGAGAACTTCACCAATTTCCTGGACAGTTTTCTCCTTAGGCTGCAGGTTTCCGGGTTAATGTCATTTTTTTGAGAATAGCTTCCTTAACTAGATCATAATCAATGGACTGTGCAATGTCCATGGTCACATAGTTGACAGCTTTGAGACTCGAGTCTCTCTAGGGACTTGAAAGCAAAAATGTGTCACTGGCCAGAATAATGAATATTCACGACACCAGTTACGACCCATAACCACAGCAAATTAATACTCCTAATCCCAGCGTAGCACCAGGATAGGAGTGAGGGAGGAGGAAGGGAGAAAGAATAAGCTTAAGCGGAAATCAACAACTCTGAGTGACAAGCTTGGACGACACAGAGTGGCCGATAGAGCCCTAGGCCATGTCCAGCATGTAAAAGTGGACAAATGGGCTGTTGGAAGACCATGATGCCGCCATGCCAATGTCTTCCACTGCCACACACTTTGAGGTGCCCACCGCCCGCGAAGAGTAAGCTCTAACACCTATCGGTGGTTTGTTATGGGAGAGCGCAGCCCTTGGTCGTGCAGCCCTTGGTCGTGCAACGCCGCGGAGCGTTGCACGTACATCGCCAGTGCCCGGACCGGGCACAAGATGCAGCTCCGCCTCTGACTCACTCGAATGAGTGAGTCAGAGCACAATATCTCTCGACCGAAAATAATTACCGCTGTTCTTGGGGAGGAACGTGGGGTTAGGTCTTAGCAGTGTAAAAGAGCTGTCCCAATTAAGCAACAGGCAGCTCAGGCTGAAAGACAGGGCAGCACACTGGCATGTTTGGCCAAAACCAAAGGCAGTAAAAGAGCCGTCTTAAGGAGAGGGCATCAAAAAGGGCTTGAGATTCAAGGGGGGCCCTTGATAACCCACGTAAAAAGGAGGGGAGATCCCAGTGCAGTCCCAGCCCGCAAATAACAGGCTTCATACATCTCGCCCCTCACAAGAACCTCTTGACCAGGGGGTGACTGAAACTGTTTTACCGACACAGCCTTCATGGCCTGCCGTACACAGCCAATGCAACGCTTCTCCACCTTACCGTGGAGAAGGCCAAGCCTTCCCCCAGCAGGGAATGTAGAAAGCTAAGCACGCTTTCCACCTCACAGGATGGGACAGTGTGATTGCCGGTGAAAATGCCCCACTTCGCTGCATAGAGAGAAGAGGTGGAAGGCATGGGACAGCCTTTCCTGTCTGATTCCCTCGAGAAGTGTAATGCTGTTCTTGAGGAAGAAGGCCCCCGACACAGAATCGCTTTTAACTCACTTTATTTGTTTAGCTTTAGGTATTTATCTATGAAGCAAAAGGAGGGGTATGTATAGTTCACGCGTGGAGCTACCCCCTTAGCTGGATATCTTAACAGATACGCTGCCTGGGGTTTCTGGCTTCCCCCCGGATCTGTTGTTTGGTAGTACCTGGGCAGGCGTGGCCTCTATGACGCATAATATGCTCTGATTGGCTAGTGTTGAGCGCCCGCCCCCAGTGTATTATGTGTGCTGCCATCTGGTGGCCAGGTGCGGTTAATACAACTTATATATTTATTTCTATTCCTTTGTGGCTATGTGTAGATATTACAGCCTGTTGATACATATGTTATTATTTATTCTTAATAGAAGGGAGGCTGAGGCGGTGGGAACACATACAAGAGCGCCCGTGGCCACGGCGTGTACGCCATCACGTCAACCCCTAACAGGGAAGATCCCACGGGCTGGTGTTAGCAGTGGGTGTTAGATGGGTGTTAGATGTGAAGAGTTCCACCAAATCCCAAACCGACTCCAGACTCCAGATGTTGGGATGCAACTGCCATTCGTCCCAGCGGGGACCACCTCGAGACATGGGGTCTGCCCCGAAATTCTGGGCGCCGGCGATGAGTAAGGCTCTACATTGAGCTGGTTCAGATGAGCCCACAGCCAAAGCTCAACCGCCACCGACAGTCAGTCCTGAACAGGACATGGCGGCAGCAGACCCGGTGGGAGAAAAGCACTTCCAGCACCGTGGCACGCTCCAACACATTTATGTTAGCAGCAGTGGGAATCAGCCACTCGCCTTCTATGGAATGGGAGCGGCATGTCCCCCCCAACCCGTCAATGAGCCATATGACATCACTGCCTATGGGAACCCCCTTAACTTAAGAAGCGCAAGGGGATTTCTCCAATATAGGCTACCAGGTCACACCAAGCACAGAGTGGTGAGAACCTTGAGGTCGCCTGGGATCCAATCTCTGGCAAGCAAACCACTGCTGCAGCTTGTGCATAAAGAGCAGGCCCAGAGGCATCACCGAGTGGGCGACTTTTGGCATATTTGACCATAAGAAAGTTACCTAGAGCAGCATTAAGTTATAACTCCAATTGCAAGCTGGATCATCATACCACTAGTCAATGAAAAGTACTTTATTTCCAAATACAAAAACAAGAATGTACTTAACATGTCTTTGAGTTAACTTCATTACCTATAATTCATGATCCGATTCCCTCCCCCCCCATTTCTAATGAGTTTGTCTGATCCATAATCACCCCGTTTGTCATTTAGTTTGGCCCGTCGTGCCTGCCCATCCTTTACCAGGAACACGGAAGTTGGCGACAGCTCTCGGCACAGCAGCACACATGGAAGTAAAGGAAAGTAAAGAAATAACAATGCTGCACATCTTCAAAGTAAGTAACCTAGAATAATTGACAACCAATGTTAAAATAAGGTGTGTGTTAACATGGCAATGTCAAAACTCGAATAAAAGGTATGAGAATGATATATGCTATATACAAAAGCTATGTGTTGTGTCGCTATTTGGTTTACATGTATGCATTATGAATGATAGGTCTATGAGGCCAGGAATAAATAACTAATAACTATAGTGTAGTAGATCCTCCCTACCACATGGCAAATGGATGGCGAATCCAAGTCCCGCCCTTACCTTAACAATCTCTAACCTAATGCCTAAACTTAACCATCTGTAACCTCAAACCTAAACTTAACCATCGCTAACGTAATACCTAACTTAACCATTTCTGCCGATTCCTAAACTTAACCATCTGTAACGTAATACCCAAACTTAACCATCTCTAACCATACCTAAACTTAACCATCTCTAACCTAACACCCAAACTTAACAATCTCTTACCTAAAGGGACTCGAACTCAGGTTTTCCACACTAATATCCTATGCGCTAACTAGTGCACCACTGAATGTATTAGACTCCACAGTGTCAACAGTGGTTTTAAGCAGCTACATGTTGTGTCGTCTTGTTGACATTAATTATTCATTAGATGCCTTCACATCTTAGGGAAAAAAAAGCAACACGGCAATTTCCGGGGGGTGCTGGGGGTGGATGCATGACATTAACACGCCAACCAATAGATTTGCTGCACAGACGAGGGAAAGAAATATCCATTCCTTGTCGAAATGACTGAATGTTTTGAAGAAAGGCTAATTTTGGCCGTGTATGACCAACCACTTTTGTATGACAATCGTTTCATGGCATACATAAAAAGGCGATTACAAACATGTATTTAACCACTATGACTATGAATACTATAAATATAGAAATACCACCACTAATACAACAAAATGCTGCAACAAATTGACAACTGCTTGCCAACGTTGCCCACTCGGCACTTGACGTAGGCGACCGACGCCCGATCTAGTGACACGATGCAAATGGTGTCCCATCACATTGTATGTGAAGGCATCTTAGGTATGCGGCCGTCAAAATCTGGTACAAAACAAACAAAATGACCCAGGGCCAGGGGAGTTGGGGAACATAGGGAGGACACAAAGACCAGAGAGCGATGGGGGGCACAAATTAAAGTGTGTGTGTGTGTGTTACAGTGGTATTTGGGGGAGGGGGGGTTGGCAACAGTCCGTACTAAAGCTGCAGCCCAACAGAGGATGGCCCAGCCAAACACTTCTGTTGTGTTAACTCTCATTTGAAGAGAATACATCATTGGCCAACCACACCGTTGTATGAGAGCTGGCAGGTCACAATGACCACTGGCAACCTCAGCCGATACACAATACCCACAATACACAAGCATATCCAAGTCTAAATCAATAAACCACACACATAGTACAATAATGTCCTAAAAGAATAGTATTCAAAGATTTGTTATCCAGACAATTCTAAGGAGAGAGAGAGAGAAAACTATTTTCAGTGTCGACCACAATTAAATCAGACCAATAGAAAATATCTATTCTGTAAAACTCTATTGAGCATTATTCTAAGAGTAAACAAACACACAATCCACAAGTCCATAAGCTCAAAAAGCAACATGAGATTACAACCATTTGACCTTTCCTCCTATTTACCATAGTCTGTTGCTTAATGCATTTGGCCATCTTTCCATCCACAATGTCAATATTAACCACAGCTTTGCTCTTTATCACTTATCTGTGATGATTCTAGTTATATTTATTCTATACCACAGCCCCCCCCCGACATGAGAATGATCAATCAGATAAGCAGAGACACACTGTCATGATTGTCAGCTCTGCCCTCCTCCTGGAGGAACCCGCTTGGCAACCTCTGTTTGGCAGCATCCATTCTCCGGGGCGCCACATATGGGGACAGGAGGTGCACATAGTCCTTGCTTTGTCCGGGCCCTGACTTTTTAGATTCTCCATTTCCCGAAAGAATCTAAACAAGTAAGCACATTTGAAACGGATATTAACAGTGGGCCTTTACCAGAACAATAGACGTTAAGAGAGAGCGGTGCCGCGAGGTCCAGAACAAACATGGCTCTTTATGTCCAGCGTGGGGCCTTGTTCCAAGATGCTGGGTCAGGCTGGATGGATGTGGAAGGAAGGGAGGGCGGGGGGTACAATCACCAAGAAAATGAGAAGTATTTGTTTTGTCTACATCATATCACAGACATACAAATAGACACACAGATACACACAGCAACAAACAGAGGGGAAACGATCACTTAATTGCTGCAACTGCAATCAAGTTAACAAATTATACAACTGCACAAAACTACTTCATACAGGTGGCAGGGGTTAAGTGCAGTTTACTTAACTGTATTTTGTTATTATTTTGTATCAATGTGGGTTGGCATCAAGCAAAATGGCCTACCTTGTGTTTTGTATATGAAATGTACAATTAGGGAATTCCAATATGGCTTGGTTTGTGCGGTTACTACTTATTCAGCTGGTCTGATATTTGACGAGAGCATAGTTCAGTGTAATTACATCAGATTTCAATTAAATGTAGGAAAACGTAGGAACAATTAGAGAAAAGTAATGGGTTCAAGACTGTACCTTATTGTGTACCTTAATGTACAATTACTTCTATTCCCATGGCTCAGTTCAAATCTACCCTAGCCTATAAAAGGCTTGGTTGATTTTGAACAGTTGAGTCTAGCGGTTTCTACTCTTCTTTCTACTCCTCTCTTCTTTCTACTCCTCTCTAGGTTATTTTGTATTTTTGTGTTAGGGCTGGGTATCACCAGGTACCTCGCGATACGATACTATCACGATATTTTGCCCACGATAACGATAATATCACGATACAGCGATTCTGCGATAATCGATATATTGTAATAAATTTCATCCACGATACATCACAATATCTGTGAGATTCAAAATGTATTACAAAACATTGTCATTTCATTGTTTATGTCCAAATAAAACGAAGTTGATACTGTCTGTGCAAATTAACATAAAATTAAAAAACAAAATGAATGCAGAAAATACACATTAACACATTAAGTGCTGCTTAACAAGCAGAATCAAATTGTTTTATGAAAACTGCATTATAATCTCAACAACAACTTTGCTTTCAATGCTTTGTCGATTGTAGGCTGGCTTGCGTTAGCATTAGCGTCCTCGTTAGCCGTCCTCACGGCAAGCCAGTGTTGTAGTCGAGTCACTATGCCTCGAGTCCGAGTCCAGGCTCAAGTCTCCAGTGTCCGAGTCCGAGTCAAGTCCAAGTCATAAAAAAAAAATCAGAGTCGAGTCCGAGTGGAGTCCACTACTCATACGAGTCAAGTCCGAGTCGAGTCCCTATTGATCCACATCGAGTCCGAGTCGAGTCCGAGTCAGCACTAAAGTAAGCATACATGTTGTTACACTTAAAAAAACATAACTGTTGTGCCGCAGCTCATAGGCGCGTCCTAATGGCGGCAGCTATGAACTTTCATATGTATTTTAATGTTTTTAACTCACTCTAGTGCTCATAACTACTGTCCTGTCCTCTTAATAATAACTCAGAAATGCAACTCTAACTGTGCGTTCACACCGAAAGCGCACAAAGAGGAATCCTCCTTGTCCACTCCACCTAAGTCGCTTTTGTCGCTTTTGCCCCCCTTCAGAATGTTCGTTCTTGCTTTTTTTTTTTATTTAAAGGGCCAGCGCGCCGCACGCGCTAAACACCACCACGCAACTACTGCTGTAGCACAGCCCATTTACCGACATCGTTGATCACGGAAAGTTACTTGATGAAGTCATTAAAAACAGAATTACTCCGATTGGCTGGAGGGTTAAAAAGTGTTTATTTACACCATCTTTAATTTACACTTAGGAAAGACGTTGACGCTATGAAGACGCTATGGCCACGTTGCTTGGCAACGCCTGCATACGGGAGATATTAAATAGTCTGCTCGACTTGTAAAAATAAAAAAAAACCTCACGATTTCAACTCTAAAACACATTAAAGTATTATTAATTGATTACATATTTCATTCTTTCGTAAGTGACCATGGTACTTCACGGAAGCAACCCTCCGCTTCGCGTCGGACGGTTCACGCCTCCGCGTCGTCCATTCATTTCTGTTAATGGACACATCATATTTACGGAAATGATCATCCCAAATAAACACCGATTTTGCCAAATGTAATGTTGTCAAATCATAGAGGACATCATAGAGGTGTTCTGCTACGGCAGCAATCAGCGTTTCCAGCGACACCTTGGAACGAATGTTTGGTAGGAACTAAGTTACGCGGGTTGTTTTCTGGGACAGATCTGACCGAGGGACGACGGCAGAACGAGATATCCCCATTGGCTATCATGGATTTTCCACCTTTCCCTCCTAGTCGCGTCATAGCTCATTTACATAAAGTTGGAGGATTTTTAACTTTTTTTATCCTCCTAAGTCGCCTAGTCCACCCGAGTCCGCCTATTCCTCTTTTCCCTCTTTGTCCGCCTGGCGCCCAATACACAATGAATGACTTCCGGGATCATTTTCCTCTTTGTGCGCTTTTGGTGTGAACGCACAGTAATGTGATTTATTTGCACATACATAACCATGTCTTATGAATAGCTTATGCTATTCATGATAGAAGACATGGTTATGAGCCACGGCGGGTCCGCGATCCACCTCCGTAGCGGATCCAACGCGGCGTGCAAGTGGACCCCATACGGTCTGTTTTGCGGATCCGTTCTGAAAGCCGCGATACTCCGCGGCGGATTTGCTGTGTGGGTTAATTACGTAGCTTAGGGTGAAGGCTTGAAGTAGTGACGCTGTAAATCAAAATTGTAGCAGGCTTTTGTGAGAGAATCTGTTTAGAGCGGCTGCATGTTTTATTGTTTAAATATCGATATTTGGCGCCAGTGTATCTAACGTACCGCAAGACGAAATATCGCGATATATCTTAGTATCGATATTTTGGCACACCCCTATTTTGTGTGCATAGTGACATCTTGAATTCATTACATGAGACTAAATCTGAGATGACATTGTTTTGCTCCCAAATGTATCGCCTTATTTCAGAATGGGTACTTTTAACAACTGAACAGAAATCTAGAAGTTGACTAGACTAGAACTTTGAGCATTATAATGAGCGATGTTGTATATGAAATGTGCCACACACTGTGGCGTTATACTATAGTGTCCAAGAA
This sequence comes from Merluccius polli, assembly GCA_030340625.1. Taxonomy (NCBI): domain Eukaryota; kingdom Metazoa; phylum Chordata; class Actinopteri; order Gadiformes; family Merlucciidae; genus Merluccius; species Merluccius polli. The sequence goes on from JAOPHQ010001166.1 coordinate 170,141, forward strand.
GCTTAAAGAGCAACATGCAGGTACATGTTTTTATGATTTTTGATTTATTTACTGCCAGCAAGAGCTTAAAATAGTGAACTAATGTAGTTATATGGGCCACGTGCATCATTGCATGATTACATCATCAGGAGAAAACATACCTTGGCACCCTGACAAAGCAGCACGGCGTTGTCAATCAGCTGCCAAGATGTCATTCTGCATGAAGGTTGGTAGTCAGTCGCAAGTTGGTTAGCAGTGATATATTAGTCGAGTTTCTGTTTCATAACGCATAGAATGGTCGCCCCTTTCAGGGCACAGAGTTCATGTCATGCGCAATTTCAGGTGTGGGTGCCATTTGTGCAGGCGAAGAGACATGGCTTCACCACCGCATCAGGGAGGACCAACACAGTCGTGTATGGTGCTCATTTTAGGCAGGAGGATTATGTCTGCTGTTTTTTGTTTCATGTGCCAATGCAGGTATGGAGATTATTTTGTTATGTTTGTGTAATAATGTGTACTTGACTTTGACTGTTTTGTGCTTGAACTGTTTTGATTAAAATTGTTTTCTGTGATGGTTGAAATGGTGTTAATATGTCAAAGTACAAAAATCTGTCTTCTGTTTGACGGGGGAGCTGAGAACATACCACGCCACTCATCACACTGTATGCTGTTTTTTGTTTCATGTGCCAATGCAGTAAAGTGCCGTGTTTGGAATTCCTGGGTCTCCTGATTATTCATTTATTGAACACAACGCAGAGAATATACAGACCGGTTACACTTATAGAAATGCAAGTGAACAATATGGATATCTTAGGGTGCTTTCACACCTGAGCTGTTTTTTCCATTTTAATCGAACTCTGGAGCGTTTCCCCCAATAGTATAGATAGATAGATAGATAGATATACTTTATTGATCCTAAGCTGGGAAATTGCAGTGTAGCAGCAGCATTACACACAGTAACAACACAATGTATTAAAGAATAAAATGCAATATAAAAAAATTATAAAAATGTATAAATAAATTGTAGTGCAAAGTAAAAATATTTAAAAAATATATATAAGGTGCAGTGAACAAATTATGTACAAACATATAAGGTGCTTGGAGACTGTGTTATTATGACCAGAGTTATTAGCTGTTATTGTACAGTGTGATGGCATGTGACAGGAAAGATTTTCTATATCTGTCCCTTCGACAGAGGAGCTGGAGCAGCCTGTGAGAGAAGGTGCTCCGCTGTCTGACCACTGTGTGATGGAGAGGGTGCAGATCATTGTCAATGATGGCTAACAGTTTATTCAGCGTTCTCCTCTCCACCACCTAGTACAGAGCCAGCCTTCTTGATGATTTTACCAAGTCTGTTGGTGTCGCTGGCTCTGATGCTGCTGCCCCAACACACAGCAGCAGAGGCAATGGTGCTAGCAACAACAGACTGGTAGAAGATCTCCAACATCTTGCTTACATCTTAGTACAGTTTGTTTAAGGTGGTGTGAACCCAAAGCTCATTCAAGCACTGGTGTGGACCAAACAAACAATGTACATTTTGACAGCCATCCGAAAGAGCAATCCAAGGTGGGCCATCCTGGGGCCTCATGTACGAAGACTTGCGTGGATTTTTGCGTGGATTTTGGCGTACGCCAAAACCCCGAAAATGTCGTACGCACAAATAAATTCAGATGTATCAAAGTGTGCGTACGCATGGATCCAAGCACGTTTCTTTTGTACATCCCGATCAACGTGGAACTGAGCGCACGTGCAGATGTGGCAAACTCCTCCCTGTCCACGCCTCCATTTAAATATGCAAATCTATGTAAATAGGCCCTAGACCTGAGATTCACCTCTATCCGATCAGATAAAACAAGCAAGTGTGGCACAGAGGATATTTATATATTATTGCCACTTACTTAAATGTGTTATTTTATATGTATGAACTTTATTTGGCATTTTACAGACACCCCCCATTCAATTTTAAGCATTATTATTATTATTATTATTATTATTATTATTATTATTATTAAGTATTAAAGGCACGAGACCACCCGCGGCTATATAAACCGTGGACCGGGACCAGTAAAGCCGCTGAAGACCAGCCGACTCACTTGTCTTTTTGTTTAATTGATTCTTTCAGAATAACATCTTTTCTAAAATATGCCAACCCTTGAGTCAGCTTGCACTCTATGGGTGTAACACAAGCATGAACAAAGGAAAGAAAAGACATTTCACAGAGTCCGAGTTGGAGATTGTGGTGAATGACGTGGCGCCGTGGAGGGAGAATCTCTCTGGTCCCCTGTCAGCAGGGATCAATATGAAGAGGAAGGAGATGAGTGGGAGCGTGTGTGTGACCCGTGGGGTCCGAGCAGCGCACACACACACAGGTGAAGAAGAAGTGGTCGGATCTGAAGGTGGAGGTGAAGTGGAGTAATATATTCTATGCGTCACTTTCATGCCGCACACTTGGAAGACCACTAGGTGGCGCTGTTTTTGAGCAAATTCCGTAACGCTAATAACTCCAGCATACTTTGTCGCACATTCGAAATCGTCTTATGAGCCAATTGTCATTGTTTGCAAGTAACTAAATACTCGCTCACGTCGGATTGCACCATTTGCAAGGTCCTCTAACAACGCCAACGCTGCCATCGGTAATACCATTTTCTTCATCATATTGCGCATGCTTTTATATCCACCCGTATAATTGCAAACACGGTGGGTGTGTTAATTGTTCATAAGTGTGTCTCTGACGTGCACATCACTCTGATGACTAATTGTTTTTTACATTATTAACAGTTTCCCAGCGTCACCTATAAGTGTCGCCAAAGGAACAATAGCTGTAGAAACGTGCGTACGCCAGCTATGAAGTTGACGTGAGGCACCGCACATTTCCACGGTCATTTCACGTTTCATACATCTGAACGTGAGCGTGGAACGCCATTTTTTTTTGTGTACGCCACATTTTTGTGCGTACGCAACCTTCGTACATGAGGCCCCTGGTGTCCAATCCAGGAAAAGGAAGGCCAAGCCCGATGGTGATGCATTTGAAACATTTATGGCGCAAGAGGCTAAAGGATAAGGCTGAGCAAAAATGCCAGGATCAGGAGAGTGCCATCTTTGAACATTTTATAAGAATACAACAAGAAGCAGAGGAGCGCCATTTTAATGCAATGCAAGAACAGCAGCAGGCCAACAGCTAACAATTCATGCAAATGATGGGAACCATTTTAAGGGCTGTATTGCCTCCCCAACCACTGAGCCCACCATCACAACTTTGGATTCCCACAGCCCCAATGATGCCCCCACGTGCATGGCCCATGTTCCAACCCCACCTCCCCCAGCAGCCATGTCCCAGCCCCACCTCCCCCCTAGCAGCCATGTCAAGTTCTGTACTCCATTAGGTCAACCATTTCTTTAACCTGTAGAAGATTACATTGTGGAAAGTAATTATGTTGTCCCTGTTTACATGACATAAAAAGTGTATTTTGTTTTACACTTTTGTAGCAAAGCTGCAGCTACTCAGGGTTTGGAGGGGGAATAAACCAGGCAGGTCACGACAATAAAGTCTTTTTATTAGGGACCGAGCCAGTAAAACTGGAAGGTCCCTATTGAAATTGCTCTGTTTATTGGGGCCCATGCAGCGAAGCTGCGGGGACCCATTGTTTTTCTACCTTTTCTTATTATTATTATTATTATTGGGGGCCTAGCAGCGAAGCACCCATTGTGTTAGTAGTAGTGTTGGGCATAGATTAATTTCTTTAATCTAGATTAATCTAACTGTAATCTTGGAATTAATCTAGATTAATCTAGATTAAAATGGCTCATTTGAATTCTGTCGAAGGCATTCATAATATGCGTGTGCTACCTAAATAATGACTATTGACGGGGGGGGGGGTCAGTAATGACACCGCGAATACGGACGTTTATCATCTTTTTTTAAATATATATTTTTTAATAGGCCCCTGATTGGCCGAGGCCCCGGGCTGAAGCCCAGGTAAGCCCATGCATTAAGGCGCCACTGCCCAGACCTACGACCGACGGGGGGGGGGCAGCCCGTTCTCATCCCAACTCGTAATATACCGACGATTTGTCACGCCCCTAGACGTCTGACATTGACGCAAAAGGTACCCTCCTGCGTCTGTGTGAAACGATCTGGGTTCTCATAAACCCGTTCGCGGTGGTAAGAGACGAGCAGAGTCTACAGCGTCCATTCACTCCAATAATAACCCGGTCACGGTGATAGATTACACTAACCCTAACCATAACCCTAACCATAACCCTAACCCTTTTTGGAGTGAATTGTTTCACAGTAGACTGCGGACACTGTAGACTCTGCTCGTCTCTTACCAACGCGAACGGGTTTTTGAGAACCCAGATCGTTTCATACTGACGCGGGAGGGTACCTTTTGCGTCAGTATCAGACGTCTAGGGGCGTGACAAATCGTCGGTATATTACGAGTTGGGATGAGAACGTGTTGGGGGGGGGGGGGTCGCCGGGCAGAGGACGCAGCGCAGCCGTTCCGCAGCGCTTACCTTCCTTGGTGGAAATCCGGTATAGATCCAGCTCCCAACCCAACTTTGAGAATAGATTAACGGCGATAATTTTTTTATCGCACGATAAGAGTCTCGTCGATAACGGCCCACCACTAGTTAGTAGCTTTTCTTATTATTATTGGGGGTCAAGCAGCGAAGCTGCTCCACCTAGTGGACAACACCATATATGGTTTCATAAGTTTGTAGATAAGTTAAACATTAGAAAGATTGCCACTATGCCATTTCTGCCAAAGCCAAGACAGACCGAAGGTTTACCTGGGTAAATTAGAAAATGAAGGCGTGGCTTATTTACCATTTCGCCCATTTCCAATATAAACTGAATTCTTACTGGATAAGATGCTTCATGAATCACCTCTACAACAAATGCTTGTTTACCTTGTGTCTGTTAGAATAAACCACGAATTTAACATTTACCACTCTCCGAGTCATACCTAGCCCGAGACGACCATACCACAAAGGATCGAAATAGTTTTTCATCATTACCTGCACAAATGGTCATTAGATAAACAAAATATGGGGAAGGAGCATAGGTTTGGTCTGCCTAGACAAAACTAATGCAATATTACAAGTTGCACAACGACAACCCAAACGTGCTTAGAACGTCAAACAAAAATAGAATATCAAATATAATTTTCAATACTGTGCCAAACATTGCAAGAATGCGATTTATGGGATGGCCAATCCCAATCTTGATTGATTTGTTATTGATTCACGTGGTTTTATGCAATGCATGTAAGCCAGCTCCTTTAGGTGCATGTTATGCCAATTGCAACATTTTGGGTGCGCCCTGTTTGGTTTCATGTGATATAGGCCGTCTCACCCACTGTTTTCATTGCCTGATGAAGATCCGATGGGATTGAAACGTTGCCTTGTTTTTAAGTAAATAAATGTCATTCTGGAGCAGGAGCATAAACATTGTCTTGGGATGTGCGCACAACTCCTCTCTAAGACGCCATTACACAATTGTGTCAACATTTATTTGAGTAAGAGCATTCACAGTATGTTCACTTCATCCTGATGGTAATTGTGATTGCACCACGGATAAATTAAGACCCAGTCAGTCAATGCTAGAAAAAAATCAGGAAGAGTTTAATTATTGTGGTTATTACCAAGAGATAGACAGCATAGATTCTCTTAAGCCACTCTAAATAAACAAGCAAATAGACAGGGTTTAAACATAATATGATAGGTGGTCAAAGTTAAATACAAGTTATACTGAATGTTTGCATACAAAACAGTGGCAAAATAACAACCAAACATGCCCTTATTGTAAAAGTCCACACTGACTCAAGAGTAGATGTATATTCAGAAAAACAATAAACATGTTGCTCAAGCAGAAGAAAACAAGACATTTATTCATTAATATACAACTTTTAAAGATAAAAGCATGTTTATTCATTAGTGGTGCATAGTTAGAAATGTACATCCTCCCAAAATGTGCATGACGCTGATAACACACCTTTAAAAAATGAAGGAAAATGATCTCACAAGACCATTAGGGACAGTCAAACTTCTAGCAGCAGTCGTTTTTGTAGTTCAGATGGGTCTTGGAAGTTTGACCTACAGCTGAAGATAGATGAGCTTGAGTAAGCTCCAACGACGTAAAATGCAGACGGCTGTGTAGACAGAAGAAAGCATGTTCATTTGTTAACGGTGTTTAGCCATTTAAAGCATATGCCATTCAAATTAATAATCCAATAATATGTCAAAAGGTTGCTTATGACATTGAAGCATTACTGGTGGAAAAGCTAGATGCGTGTTAACAGGCTCTCTGACTGTTACAGGTTCCTGAGTAGCCTGCATCGGGCAAGAAAAACATTTACATTCATTGACGCAGTATAGAAATGGACATCCTCCCAAATATACTGTAGTTGCATGACATCAAAATTGTACAATAAAAAGGAATATCATTGATGTTTATATCATCTGAGAAGAGTTTACAAGAGTAATTCTTACTATTTGTTTCCGAACGGCTGCACCATAGGTGAAAATAGATGAGCTTCATTGGAGAAAAAGGTAGATGAGCAGCAACAGGCTGTGCATTTGTCCCTCAGCAGGCTGTGTAGGTAAAACAAAGCATGACCATACATTAACAGTGTTTTGCAGTTTATATGCAATTCATATGAGTACCTTTTAATCCACAACCCTTTCTGGATGCTCATATAATCTGATCTCACAAGAGTGTTTCTGACAGACTACTTACATGTATGGTGTTTGTAGTTTATAGGGGTCTTGCACAGTTGAACCACAGGTGGAAACTGATAATGTTGAACCAGCACCACTGCGGAAAAAGGTGTATAAGTGTAAAGAGGCTCTGGTCAACAGGCTGCACAGGCAGAATAATGTCAATGTCATATAAAACTGGATTGTAATCTTGAATGCCTGGGACTGAATATTGTTCTTTCACCTCAAATTAATTTTAATGTTGTTGTTTTGTACAATCCACCGTCACACAATGTTAGTTTTTATGATGAATTGAAAAAACTCCTTGCTATATGTAATCATTCCTCTGAAAATATTCTGTTTGGGGATTATAATATCAACTGGATGGACAAAGGTGCTAAACAAAAATTAAAAGCAATTATGTCAAAATTCAACTACCAGCAACTAATTGATAGACCCACAAGAATAACAAGGAAAAGCAAAACTCTGATTGACCTTGTTTTCACAAACAGGGCAGAAAGGATAACTAAAAGTTATAATCTGATAACAGGCCTATCAGATCATAACATGACTTTGGTTGTTAGAAAATTGACCAAGAAACGACTGGCTCACCATGACAAGAATGACAAGAAATTTGTAAAATCAGGGATACCAAAATGTAAAATGGCAGACTTTGAAAGGGAGCTTTTAGAAATGAACTGGGATACAGTAACAAATATGCATGATGTGAACACCTGCTGTGATAATTTCATGACAACTATTAATGCCTTAATTGACAGATACACTAAAACATGGAAGAGCAGCCCTAGAAGGAGCTCACTCCCATGGTTTGGTCAAGATATCTGGCAATTAATGAAAAAGCGTGACTTTGCTCTTAAAAAGTCACTAGCCTCTAAGACTGATACTGACCATCTCATTTACACAGGCCTAAGAAACAAGGTTGTCGCTGCACTTCGTAAAGCTAAGACAAATTACTTCTCTAAATTGATTGAAGAGGCTAAGGGTTGTAGCTCCAAAGTGTGGAAGCATATCAACTGTTTAACCAATTCCAACACCCTTAAGCATCGGAAAATAAAGGAGCTGAGAATAAAAAATGAACTTGTATCTGATAGTGCTATAATGGCAAATGAATTCAATGATTTTTTTGTAGAGTCAGTCCAGGAACTGGCACAGAATTTTAAACCAGTAGAGCTGTCACCCAACACGGTGGACCAGAACAATCAACATTTATTTCACATCAAAGAAGTTAATTGTGAAAAAGTTAGCAAGATTATGAGTAATTTGACAAACTCAAAGGCCAAAGACACCCATAATCTTGACACTGCTTTGATAAAGAAATTTAGAACCCAATTATTGAAGCCAATAACACACCTTGTAAATTTGTCAATCAAAACTAGAACTTTCCCCAAGACCTGGAAAACAGCGGTTATCAGTCAAATTTTTAAATCTGGTGAGCAAGACGTGACAGGTAATTATAGACCCATTGCCATTCTCCCAGTTGTCTCCAAGATACTGGAAAAAATTGTAGCAGAGCAACTCTTAATACATCTAGAGACAAACAAGTTGCTGTATCAACAACAATTTGGATTCAGATCCAAGTACTCTACTGAGAGTGCAAATTGCCACCTAATTGAAAAAATCAAAGGTCTCTTGGATAAAGGTCATGCTGTGGGAGCAGTTTTCTTAGACTTAAAAAAGGCCTTTGATACTGTTAACCACAGTGTGCTCTTATCCAAACTCTCTAAATTCCAATTCTCAGATCATGCCTCACAGTGGTTTGACTCGTACCTCAGGGGAAGAGTACAATGTGTGAGAGTCAATGGGGAAAAGTCCACCCTCCGTGACAGTACCATGGGGATACCCCAGGGGTCAGTGTTAGGACCTTTGCTTTTTAGCATATATATCAACAACCTACCTGAGAGCTGTCCTGGGGTTGGCTGCCAAATGTACGCTGATGATACGGTCATCTATACATCTGCCAGAACATCTCACAAGGCCGCTGACCAGCTCACTGAATCCTTGCATGCTGTATCACAATGGCTTGAGTCATCTCACTTAACGCTCAATGTTAAAAAAAAGCTGTTTCAATCTGTTTTTCTATACGCAAACGACATCAAAATGAAAGGTTTCTGGTAAAAATAAAAAATGAAGTCATCAGTGAGGTTGACCATGTCAAATACTTGGGAATAATCTTAGACTCCCACCTAGGATTTGACAAACAAATGACCAATATTCGAAAAAAAGTCAAATCAAACATCAACTGCTTTAAACTCATCCGAAAGTGTCTGTCACTTTGTACAGCCCGGCTTTACATGCATGCTATGATATTTTCACACCTATCATACTGCATCACCACCTGGTCACAAGCCTCACAAACAACTATAAAACCCATCATATCATTATATAATCAAACAATAAAAATCATGGACAAAAAACCAATGAGGTGGCACCATTGTCACATCTTGGAGAAGCATAACATGCTCAGTTTTGAAAGCTTTATAAGCTACTCGAACCTAAAGCTTATTTTTAAATGTCTACGTGGTCATGCTCCTTCCTCTTTTAATGATCACGTTGTAAGACACCAGCAAACAAGTAGAGTTAACACACGCGCTTCAATAAATGGTGACTGTCGTGTCCCAATGCGTAAAACTTCGTTCGGCCAATCAGATTTCTCTGTTAAAGGAGCAAAACTATGGAACTGTCTGCCTACTGAGCTGAAAATGCAACAGGATTTTAATGTTTTTAATAGGGGTATTAAGTCATTGTTAAAAGAGAAACAACATTGTTCTCACAACTAATACCCCTATAGACCTTTGGCAGCGCTCTGTGTATCTATGTCTATATTTTGTGTACATCCTTGTCACTTCATGTATTTGTGTATGTAGTGTGTTTTATATTAGCGCTCTGTGTGTCCATGTCTGTATTTTGTGTACATCCTTGTCACTTCATGTATTTGTGTATGTAGTGTGTTTTATATTAGCGCTCTGTGTGTCCATGTCTGTATTTTGTGTACATCCTTGTCACTTTATGTATTTGTGTATGTACTTGTGTGTTTTATATTTGATCTTGTTTTTTTTGGGGGGGTATGTATTTCGGGGTGCATTTTAATGTAAAGGCCGCCTGTGGACAGGTGTTGAAAATTAGCGTTCCGCTATAAACACTTAACATTGTGCATCTGATTGTTGTGCATACATGTATGTCACATCTCAATGCTCTTTGATGTCCATATCAAATAAACTTAACTTAACTTAACTTAACTATGTAATGTACAAAGATGGAAAAGAAAATAGATACTCACATATTGGTACTGTTTTCCATGACAAAAGATGCAATAACAGCAATGCAAAGTCCATGACTAATAAAATGCACCGAAGCAACTGTATGACTGTTCTCGCCAAACAAAACTGCTATGCACAAAAGCAATAACAATCCCAAATGCAAAACAAAGATAATACATCACAAGGATCACAAGTGGAAAGTGTTAAATACAGTTGTAAATTATGCATATTATTTGTATCACTTTTAACAGTACTAGTGTTCTGGGATGCAGTAGGCAATTGTCTATTTTGTTAGGAAACATGTGTCCTGGTTTGTCCCTGAAAAGTGCACATCAGGTCTGTAGAGGTAGCATCACTGCTCAGTGTCCACAAGTCATTGTAGTCCTTGGCTGGTTAGAAGCACAATACATCATGTCTTGACGGATCCTGACAGTGGTGAACATGTAGTATATTCTTCTTTGGCTGCCAGAATACTGGTTTGTGGATGATGAAATGATGGAGGTCCGCTCCCAAAAGTGTCTGAGTAAATAACTTTTTATTTAACAGAGAACACAAGCGGGATGACATTCAATGCATCTGAATGGTGGCCGAATCTTCTCCCAATCTGAGTCCGAATCCCCCAAAGGGGTCCGAAAACTCCTTATCCTCTCTAATGCACACACTTCTTATAGGCCTGAGCCAGACCATACGTGACAGTCCAGCAAGCCGAAACAATACACCCTCAGATCTACAACACAACACAAACAGCTCCCTGTCTTAAGTCACATATGGAGACACTTTCTGAAGTGATCAGGGCATCTTTTCATCAGTTTGGGGTCATCAGGCATCCTGCTGCCCCTCAGCAGGCCCTCAGGACTACCCCTAATTAGTTCACAGAGAGACACAGGATGTTCTCTCATGACACAGCAGTATTCTACATATGAAGAATGAGTGAAATACAATGAATAAAATAAAGAAGTAGAATAACCTGTAAATGTATATCAGAAAATACACTACATATTCCCCCCTCGTGACTTTGAAGAAGTCACGCAAAACTAACACAAAAAGCATATAGCATCTGTTCTTCTTGCTTGCATTCTCTCAAAAAGCTTTCCCTCATATTTTGATGATAATAACATAAAATATATGACAGTAATTCTAGGTCCTAATTTATCAAGCTCTTTGGAGCAACTAATTTAGTCTTTTTAGCATTACCTTTGAATCTCATGCAAACATTATTTTATTTACTTTTAAACTAGGTAAACTTATTCAATTGTTCTAATAAGGCCAAATTCATGAGCTAGTCTCGCCCAACTGGAAGAGCTCTTCCCTCAGTTAGTCAACAACTCCTTCCCAGAAAGCCCCGGAAAGTGTACTCCTCACAATTCATAGAAACCATGAATTACAATGAGCACAGCCGAAGAGAGGTCCATCCAGGTCGGGTTGCCATCATCCAGTCGAAAACCACCTCTAGGAGATGTAAAAAGAGTAGCATGACGGCTTCCTAATCTAGAGAAGATCTCACCCACAAGCCAATCAGGATGAAGCACTTCTCTTTAAGCTTATCACTGTCAATGCACAACAATCATCATTACAGAATGTTGACATCTTTCAACACCAATCACTTGTGAATAATCAATCATTAAAAGAATCAAAAAGAAAACATAAAATATAGAGCATAAAAACACATCACATTCAAATAAAACTGTCAGCCATGTTGCCTCCTAGTATGAAAATTATGATCAACATCTGGTAACAGGAAGCAATGTTCCTGTTGTTCATCCAGTGCTTGCAGTCCATTCCAATGTCCAGTTATGAGTCTCTGAGTCTATGTAGGGCAGGAGCCCCAGCTCAACTGTCCTTTCTCTGAAGGACCTCCCTCTATTGTCCTGAGAGGAAGAAATTCCAGAACCAAACAGTATCTTTGCAGAAAAATATCTGACACAACATAACCTAATCAGTATGTGAACAGTTGTTATTACAGTGTAATTATAGATCAGCCCTGTCCAAAATCCTGAATGAACCAAATTATCTTCTATCATTTTTAATTAATATTCCCATAATTTGTTATTATTGCTAATTAATATTCAAATGATCCCCCCTTGTTACTTATCATCTACTTTGTTCCCTTTAGGTGATCATTAGTACTGGTTCCTAGTTAAAGTTTGAAGGCTGATTCCCATTTATATAGATAATAGTAAATAATTGTTAATACGTGAATTTCTGTGCACACTTAATATATCAAACAAATGTGTATACATAGATGGTTCAAATAATAGGTGAATATTAGTGAATAAATGAATATTTATGGTCACACTGGTCCAACATAGTCATTGAACAGTCATTAGTAAGTTTGAGTACTTGAAATTGATACACTTCAAATAAACTACCCTCGATTTCCTCATTGTCATTGTCCTGATTTTGATATAAACAATTATGCCACTGGAATGTCATATATGACATAAGATGTTCACTGGCTCGATCCCCTTTTATAATAGGCGCTGGTTTTCTTGTTTGGTATCGATCAATACAGTTTTTGGTGACATTCTAAATGGTGTCACATAGATCCTCTTCTATCATGTTTACATCATTATCTTCTACACATAGATCCTCTTCTATCGTTTTGGAAGCATTCTAATCCCTGCTCTACATAAAGTTCAACCCCTTTGGGTACAGATAATTCTCCTATTCTATTGGACAATTCTATGTCCTTCTATAGATTTACTGTATTTACTTAACATTGTCTCAACATAAGGGTATTGACCATGCATCGTCATTTGGGCTCACTGTCGACATTTGATTTCTTTCATATTGTTGTCTTTCCTGTTCTTGTTTTTTTTTTTTTAGTGTAACTCCTCAATCTCTTGTTCACAGATTCCCCAATTATATTCAATATTTATTATTATCTACAATGTATCTTGACGACTTTTAGCACACATATAACAATTTTGTTTGTATCAGACTTCCAGTAAATACCACCCATGTATACCTATTGTTTGCTTATAAAACCACTCTTTTGATTTTACCACAATTTGTTTTTCAATGCGTTCAAATCCATACTGTTTAAGGTTTCTTGTTGTTGAGAAGTTATTATTATTTTCGATTTTTTCATCAATTTTGAGTTGAATCTATTTTATCAGTAACCGGATTTGGATCTATTTTGTCATATTGAAGGACTATACCACGTTGGTCCTTGGTCACACAAGACACATTTGGTTTTAAGTCTAGTATTATTTCTAACTCTACATGCGGGAACCTCTTTTTACTTCTAATTTTTTACATACTACTACCCTGATCCTATTGATCTCTTGATTCTACTGTTATACACCAGTACATTGGTTCTTGCCGAATGTCTATTGTACATTGAACTTGTCCCCAGATTATTAAGTTATACTTTGGGTGTATAGCTACCTAGCATCTCGCTACCTATCATGACAGTAAAAATAATTTGTTGTTCGTCTGCATAGTTAACCTTTGAATATATAATTGAATATATATTTGAACATATAAGAAAACTTGATTTTCTGACCTTTTTCCCTTGCATGTTTAACTATTCCCGAATATCTCATTGCTGGCCTTTCCTGCAACACGTTCATGCTTTCTCTAGTGTTACCACCTAATTCCTGGCTGGTCCAGGTCTACTCTGTTGTTGTGGTTACACTCTTCCTCTGGATCCGTCCCTGGGTCTGTGGAATTTGCCAAAGCCCTCAGAGGATCAGTAGCAGGCTCAACAGCCTCCGCATCATCATGTCTGTTACTCCTGTCCGAGCCGGTTCTGGTCCTGTGATGGTCGTTCAGTGCCGGGTACACATGCTCCCAGCTCCTTCTTGTGCTCCTTCCTCGTCTTTGGTTGAGCATCTTTTCTGCAGTGGTTGAGGTGGTACCATGTGGAACTCCCTTCCACCTTGATGGCTGTTGGTGTCGCATTGGTGACTTTGAATGGTCCTTCTCTCCTGGGCTCGTTCCAG